>BRXX01000403.1:0-51215 GCA_030267905.1 Triparma verrucosa
ACCCTAACCCTAACCCTAACCCTAACCCTAACCCTAACCCTAACCCTAACCCTAACCCTAACCCTAACAGAAGAGTACGCGAACACCCATGCGAGCTTCAGGAGTGCCAATCACAGCGCGCATCGCAGGCGTGGCTAGGTCGCTAAGACGTCCCCTTCGCAACCCTAACCCTAACAGCGAGTACCGACACCTCTAGCGCTCGTTAACGCTCTCTCCCGTGTGGCTGTTTCTCCGTACTCTTCTCCGTCGTCTTGTCCGGTTCAGCCATGCATAGTAAAAGGAACACCATTTGAATAACCCTAACCCTAACCCGACACCTCTAGCGCTCGTTAACGCTCTCTCCCGTGTGGCTGTTTCTCCGTACTCTTCTCCGTCGTCTTGTCCGGTTCAGCCATGCATAGTAAAAGGAACACCATTTGAATAACCCTAACCCTTGAAACACAAACAATTACTTGGTTGCCAGGCCAACCTTCATCCGATAAATTTGTTTAATAATTTTCCTTAACCTTCAATTACAACCCCAACTTCAGCGTGAAGCTCACACAACTCCCGCCCCTCTTCCCCTCCCTTCTAAATCATGGTCGGTAAGTTATCCCCCAGTTGAATCTTAACCTCAACTTTTCGACTCACCCTTGTAACCTTCCCCAAACATTTCCTCGACCACACACTACCCACCCTCCCAACACTTCAACTAGTTACCCTCACAGTGCAGTTCTGCGGTGGATGAGGGTACAAGAAAAATTTCAACAGCCTGTCGCAGTTTCTGCTTTCGCACTTCGATGACAGTGAACTAGTCCTCGAACCGAAGGAGGATCCTGGCTACACCGGAAACTTCGAGATAACCTGCAAGGAGGTGCGAAGTTAAGCGAGTTTGCTTTGCGAGAAATGCATTCCCACACTTCCCTAAGTCCAGGTCTTCCGAACTGCTGCAGTATTCTAACTCATCGCTTCGCTACTCACTTCGCTTCTCTCCTCGGCTCTCTTTGCTATCAACATACAGAACGGCGCCTTGATACACTCGAAGAAGCAGGGCGCTGGCAAGTGCGAAAGCAACGCTGAACGCACGAGGTTACTTGAGTCAATTGCTAAGCTGGCCGAAGAACTTGACTCCAAATAGAATCCAAAAAACCTTTGCCAATGGTCCAGAGTGGATCGCGAGAATGACGTTCAGGAAATAAAACCCTTCTTGAGCTGATACAAATGCACTACAATCAATAGATCAAAGCAACAACCTATAAATCAAATTAGAAATTCAAAATGGCGATCTTCTCATCCTTCCTTCCTTCCTTCCTTCCTCCCCTCTGTCGTCCTCCCTTTTATCAACAATATACATTCTCTATCTCGTTTTCTATGTCGAATCATTCAAAGCTACGCAACTGACGCAACTCTGGTGCCCCGTGTACTGCCTGACGACCTCGCCAGTCTTCAAGCTCCACAGCCTCGCGCTATGGTCCGAGCACGCTGTGACTAAATAACTGCTATCGGCACTGAAAGTGGCGTCCCAAACCCACTGCTGGTGCTGCCCTAATGTCTTCGTGAGCTGCCAGGTGCTCGTGTCCCAGATGCGAGCCGTCCTATCGCTGCCCGTGGTGACGAGGCTTCAAGCACACGGGTGCGAGTAACAGTACGAGTTAGGAAGTTAGTAAAAACCATAACCCAGTCAACAGCAGAAATCTCCGCCGCCCTCATCTCACCTTCTACAGTCTGGACTAATCTTCGCCTTGATGCAGTATCCGGTCTCATGAGCGAAGAACCTGCAATTAAGGTGGAAATTGTTAGATATTGTGAGACCCCCCCCTCACACCATCCCCACCTCCTCAATAATCTACTCACCTGCACACCTCAGTGTAATTCTTGCTCGACTCAGGGTTCCACACAAAAACCTCTGCATTCTGGTTAGCGGCGACTACGTGCTTGGCATCCTCCCCAATACTGACGCTCCTAATGGGCACGACCCCATCGGGCACGAACTCCGCGACGCAGTTCGACGTGGACAAGTCCCAGACCTTGACGTTGCCATTCTGATCCCCGGAAATGAGCTCTGCCTGGTTTGGGTGGAGGGTGACTGAGTTTACTGGGCAGCCGCAGTTGAACGACCGCTGGTACCCCGGCGAGCGTATGTCCCAGATCTTGACAGTTCCGTCCTGCAAGAGTAAAATTGAGTTTGAGAGGGGGTTAGAAATTGACTCCTTCGCCTCCTTCGCTCCTTTCTTCCTCCACAGTCACTAACCTCACTACTCGTATACATCCAATTTCCATTCCGCTGGAATCCCAGCCCGGTAACGCTCGCCGTGTGGCCCTCGCACGCGAGCACAGGATTATTATTGGTGCTGTCGATGGCAAACAGCCTAATGTGAGGGTTCCCCGCGGCAGCTAGTAGCGTCTGCAAAAGGAAGGGGCGAACATTATCATGTTAGAAACACGATTGGGTTAGGGTTACAGGGTTACAGAAACACGATTTTCAGCACACGTGCCTTCTCAGCTCGTTGCATCGCTCCTCAATCCTCACTCTTCCACTCTAGTCTCACCTTCTCGGGGTGGATCTCCAAGCAGTTCACTTGGGAATCGGGGTACCTCAGAGTCCGGGAACTTATCCCGGACGGAGCCTCCCAGAATCTGATCTTGTGGTCGTAGCCGGCGGTGGCGAGGATGACGGACATGGCGTTCGAATCGGACCAAGAGCAGCAACCTTAGATCTGCACTGGGTGTCGCCCTCGGTGTTAGATTTTGTCACAAACAACGAAGCGCAAATTCACACGAAGCCAAAATTTCAGACCCTTCCAACAACAAACTCGCCCTTCAATCATAGCCTGCTCCCCGAAACGTTACACAGCTGTGCTAAAAGCACAGCAAATCCTCCCAAATCCTCCCCTCATTGCGGCTCACCTTATTCTCCCTCACGACGTTCTGTCTGGCCTTGAACGAATAAAAGACTCGATTTTCTCCTTAGCGACAACTTCAGCTATACGATGAATAATCAATAATCCAAATTGCGTGCTGCTTTGGTTCCAGTACTTCAGCAAGGCCAATTCCTAAAATTTCCCGTGGACTTCTGCTCGCAACCGACTCTACTTCGTGCCAATCACTTCAATTTATTGCACAGGTTTTGCCATTAGAACGCAAACCTTTTCTTTGAATAGTCGCTTTTTTTAGAAATCGACTCGATCCCTCTTATCGGCCACGTTTTGATTATCGGTCTTCCTTCTGTTTACACCTGGACACGCTACGTAATCAGTCATTGTTACAGCTGTCCGTGTACGTCTTAAGATTGGTCTGCGAACGATCAAAACTTCAATTAAACTGTCAATTAAAGTAATAACTGCAGGGTTCCGCTGTTCCTTCCACAAAATTCATCCTCCTCCCATCCTCCTCCCTAAATCATGTTCGCGGGAGACTTGAAGCTCTTCGGGCTGGACGCTCGCAATCTTCCCGACGATGCGGGTGTCCTTAGAGACGCTTACAAGACGAAAATTGAGCACATTAGAAATGAAGGAGGTGACAAAAGAGGAGGAAAGGAGGTGAGCACAACACAACCACACCAACAAACACCGACGACCTCGGATTTAAGCTCCTCCAACTCTAACCCAAACCCATCCTCCACTCTACCTAATCACTCAACCGCGCAGACTAAAGAACTGTTCCAAGAAGCTTCGATCGCCTACACCCGCCTCGCAGCAGCAATCGAGAAGCGCCAAAAGTCCAAGTCCACATCCTCCTCCAAAATCTCCTCCGCCCCTGCCGCCGCCCCCACACCTGCCCCCGCCCCCTCCCCCTCCATCCCCACTTCGCACTCGCCTCAACCCCCGAACCCGTCTACCCCTCCGACCTTTGACGTGCCTCCGTCCCTCCCTAACTCTGGCTGTTCTGAACAAGAGATGAAGGCCCTGATGGGAATGTTCATGGAGGTAAGAACCCGAGCAAGCAGTCGTCTCACCAACAATATTAAGTTTCCGTGACCCTAACCCTACCTTCCCCCCCCCCCACCCCCCCCTCCCCCTTCACCAGTTCATGGGAATGTTCGACGGTGACGCCTCCACCCAGCAGCCTCCCAATTACCCTCCCCAATTCAACCAGAGTGCCAACATGAACAACATCTTCGATATCAGTGACATGAAGGGGACAGGGGAGGTGGAAGATATCCCCAAGCAGAATCCTGTTAAAGCAGCGAAGGAGGTGAGGGTTTTGTCCAACGCTAGCTTCGCAAGTGTGATTCTAACATGTCTCTTCACTCTTCGCTTCTCTTCACTCTTCACACGTGTTCACAGAAGACAGCCGCGGGCTCCTCGGACAAGAAGGATAAGGCCGAAATATGGGAAAACCAAGCTCAAAACTACACCTCCATGGACCTGAAATCCTCCCTAAAACCCCCCTCTTACTCTTGGGAGGACTCCGACCCAGAAGACGGTAACGACGACGACTCCGACACCGCCGAGGAGCGGAGGGCTAAGAAGGCGGCCAAGAAGAGGGAGAAGAAAGCGAGGAGGAAGGAGAGGGCGAAGCTAGAGCAGAAGGAGAAGGAGGAGGAGGCGAAGAAGGAGAAAGAGGTGAGTTCTCGTAACACTCTCGCTCAAAGCCATTTCTAAAAATATATTTCTAACCCACCCCCAACCCCAGCTCGCCGACGCCTCATCCAAGAAATCAAAAATCCTGTCCGCAATCAACTCCGGCGACTCGACTAAACTCCAGACACTCCTCTACTCCTCCGATCCTTCCCTGATCGAGTTCCCTCACCTTCTGATGACCTGCGTGAAGTCTCAGAGCACGGAGAGGTGGAGCAAGAAGATCGGGGAGGAGTTGAGGTTGGGAGTTCTCAAGTGCCTCTTGAGAGTTTGTCCTGAAGAGGTAGGTGCTCGAAGCTACGAAGATGGAGCCGTACCAATCAAATACTAATTCGTCCTTTCTCCTCACGCCTTCGCAGGAGATTAACAAATGTGAAAAGAAGGCTCGCCGCACAGCTCTCCACACCGCTTGCGCCGTCGGCGACATTTCCCTCGTCTCGTTGATCCTCAGTCTCTCCCCCTCAGCCGACCTCAACCTCCTCTGTTTCGAATCAGGCTGGTCTCCCCTCCACTACTCCTGCGCGAACGGCCACCAGAACATCACTGACCTCCTCCTCTCCCAAGAAAGCGTCGACGCTGAGAAGAAGACCGACAACAACCTCACGCACGACCAAGACAAGAACGGAGTCACGGCAAACGAACTCGTGAGGGCGCTGGATAAGAGGGCGAAAGCGAAGGTCGTCACATGTGAAGGAAAGGTGAGAACGTTGTGGCTGTTTGATGTGGCAATATTGTTTCTTGATGCCTTGAAAAATATCCTTACCCCTCTAACCTTTTTACCTTTGCAGGCGATGTCGGAAGTCAAGGCTTCGAAGAAGAGCTGGGAGTCCATCATAACGTCCCTTCGCACATACCTCGACGTCCCTCCAGACACAACGAAGCCACCCTCGACCTCCATTGACACCCTCGAGAGCGAGGAAGCTGAAACGACGGGCAAGAAGAAGAAGGCGAAGAGGAAGAAGAAGAAGAAGAGGTAAGAACTCGTTTTGCTCACTCGACGAAATAAGAAAAACACTAACTCTTAAAACCCTTCACAGCGCTAGTGAAGACGTCGTCGACACGGATCCGAATTCCACGCCCGGAGCGTCGCCCCTGGACTCCGCTTCGACGCCGCCTCCCTCCTCGTCTCAGCCTGACGACAACTTCAACCTGTCTCCTGCCAACTCCAGCCTTATCCCTGCCCTACTCGCGATGGGTTTCTCCCAGGACCAGTGCGAGGACGCCATTAGAGCCTGCGGCGGTAACGGAGTAACTTCAGCTGACGATTTGATAGCTTGGATCCTCGAGAACGAAAGTCGCAACGAGAAGTTCTTGGAGGTCGGGAGCAGCAAGACAAAGGCCAACAGCATCACTGAGGATGAAGTGGAGAAGGTGATCGCCGTCATAAAATCGTCGTCTCCGCCTAAACCTGCACAGATCCCACAGCAACACAAACAGCCTCAGGCTCAGAAACTGCCTCAGCCTCAGCCTCAGCCTCAGCCTCAGCCTCAGCCTCAGCCTCAGCCTCAGCCTCAGCCTCAGCCTCAGCCTCAGCCTCAGCCTCAGCCTCAGCCTCAGCAACAGCAACAGCAACAGCAACAGCAACAGCAACAGCAACAGCAACAGCAACAGCAACAGCAACAGCAACAGCAACAGCAACAGCAACAGCAGGAACAGCAGACTCATCTTATTTCGAATTTCCACCAACCGCCTGGCGTCGTGCCTGCCGCTTATGACATGGCCTCGTCGGCCTCGGCGAATATCCAAGGTTCGAACAACGGCATAATTGCTCAGCAGCAATTCTCTAGGCACATGCAGTCTCAGCAACAGCAGCAGCAGGTGAGAAGGCTGCGACCAGCTAAGTCTTGAAATCGAACCAAACTCTAACTCATTAACACCAGCATATAATGATGCAGCAGCAGGGTTATTCCGATCTTCTACCGCCATTGCAGCAGCAACAGCAGCCGTATGTGCAACCGCAGTATCCTTCGCAGCAGCTGCAGCAACAGCAGTCGTATCTTCACAGTCAACCTCCCCCTCCCATGTCTTCCTCCTCCCCTCACCTCCCCCCCAGCCTTCCCCAGCCTCCTTCCGTCCCCGTTAAGAGCCCTGCGCAACTCGCCGCCGAGCTCGCAGAGTCCCACCGCATCGCGAATTTAAAAGCGAAGCAGAGGGAAATCAACAGGAACTGGAACAGTCAGAGGGTGAAGCAGCAGAAGGAGGAGGAAGAGAGGAAGGCAAAGGAGGAAATCGAGAGAAAGGAGAAGGTGAGCCGCGAGTTTCCAACCGTTACTTCAACACATTTCGTTTCTAACTCTCTCTCGCTCTTCGCAGGAGGCTCGTGACAAGAAGGAGAGGGAAGACGAGGAAAAGTCTAAGAAACTCGCCGCCGAAGCTGCCCGCATCGAGGCCGAAATGGAGGCCCATCTCAGCGCCACCGGTGGCCTCTACACTCCCGACATCGCCCAGCAGCACGCTCATCTCCTGCACTCCACCCAGAACACCAACCCGTACGCCGCCACCGCAAACCAGGAATTGTTCCACGATCCTAACGCCCCCATGTACTACGTAGACGAGTACGGCGTCCCTGTCGACGAGTACGGAAATCCGATCGACCCCAACTACTTTCAGGGGTATCGTGGCGCTCCTGGAGCACCTGGGAGCGAGCCGCGGCAGGGGCCACCCATTGCGGTACACGACGAGGAGCAGTTTCCCGAGCTCGGAGGCGGCAATTCTCCTCCAGACCAGGGATCAGCGACAAAGAAGAAGAAACGGCGCAGACAGCGGCGCAGGAGCAATCCGGACAGCCGCCTCCCAGCGGACCATGTGGACCAACTGGCGGAGGGAGACATCAGGGCCTCGGCGGCGGCGTTCGTTCCCAACTACAACTCCTCTCCCGCGCCTTTGGCCCCCGAGTTTGTACCGTCAGGCTTCGTCACTGCGCCCGTCCCCACGTACGTTCCTGCCCCGTCCTCCTCCAAGTCCAACGACCGCAGCTCCGTTCCCGAGTTCATCCCTCATACCCCTCTACCGCCTCCCCCCGCCCCGGTGGAGCCGGCGCTTAAAATCGACGACGGCCTCGGAGCGATTTGGGGGTCCACCCCGACGATGCCCAAGGGCGACTCAAATCCCTCTGGGTTGGGTTTGGGAGGCCTAGGGCTTGGTCTCGGACTCGGAGGACCGCCCGGTGCCGACTCGGGGTTCCTGTCCAGCCTAGGCTTGGACACACCTGACGACTCCAAGGCGAAGAAGGAAAGCTCCTCAGATGGACTGTGGGGAGGTGGTGGCGGCACATCCGGGGGCCTTGGCGGAGGAATTTGGTAGCTTTCTTGTGAGAGGAGGAGGAAGAGATGGGTTATTTTCCAAAAATTGAGCGTTTGCTGTGTAGATCATAAATTAGATAGCAGCGTGCGCTCGTTTCTGACGAAGACCCTGGCTGGAGAAACAACCTTTTAAAAACCTTTAAATACAAAATCAAATTTCAATTCCTTCCCTCTACCTCTCCCCCCCAAAAAATATCTTTCCCCAATTTTTCCAAATATCCTCAAACAATCATTGTTTGTTTTAGCGGAATCTCTTCTCCTCTAAAACTTGTCCATTCGCCCCCGCTGGCAACATCCTCATGTCGGCCGTAAAAGACAACGATGCCAGCCTCTCTCCCATCAGCTCAGCTGGCATTTCCCTAGACATCGAAGACGGTCGTCCCAAAAGTGTTACTCTAACTGTAAGTCCTCCAAACCTGGTTCAGATGCGTCATGGGCAGGGTATTTGCGAAAGTCGGCAAGCTGTGGGTAGAGTTCGTCGTCGAGCCAGGCGTCTACATATACAACGAGTTCTTCACCTTCAAGATCCGGGACAAGATCACCCCCCTTCCCAATTCTAACCCGCCCCCCCCTCTCTCTCAGGGCTTTGACCCACCAGCTAAGAAGAAAAACTGCCTCTGCTGTCGATGCCTCATTCCCCCCTGCCACTGGGTAGCATTTCTCCTCTGGTGGGGACTCATGACGGCCCTTTTAAACCTTCTGTGCGAAGCCAATCCGGTATCCCCCTTCTGGCCCATCGCCCTCTCACTCAACACCTACGGCACTTTCTCCTGCATCGTCCTATTCACGCTGCTCCTTTTTTGCGTGTACAAGAGAGAGCGCCTAAACGCTTTTCGTGAAAATAGGTCCGCCCTAATGTCAGCCGAGGAGGCCAAGCTGAACTTGAAGAAAGCAGGACTCTTCCTTGTCGTTTACTTCCTCCTCACCCTCCCTCTTCACTTCTTTTCCAAGACGATGATTTATCCAGGCATCGCATTCAAGTTGTGGGCTGAGACTGCGCCCGATGAACCAGACTTGTACGGACAGGCCTTCACATTTAAGAGCTCCTTCGACGACAAGGAGCTGCATGGCTACCATACCTTCCGCTCAGTATCTGCCTTCACACCTACCAACCCCTCCGGCGGTGTTGAGGTCCTCCCGGTGATAATGTTCGGTGGAAACGGTGGCAGCGGCTGGGAGAACGTATTCACGGATGTTTGGCTTCGTGATGATACCAAAGTGTACGATATTTACAGTTTCTCCTACCGAGGGTACGAGCCAAACGATAGCTTTGGCCTCCCCTCGGAGAAGAACATCTTAGCCGATAGCTATTCCTTCTTCGAATTCGTTCAAGCCAAGTACCCGGACAACCGCATCATCGTTACTTCCCACTCCTTGGGCACCGGAGTAGCGTCTGCCGTATCGTCTCACTTCAGCAGCGATGATATAGCATGTACCGTTCTTGGTATGCCCTTCAGTACCATGAGCCAATGCTCCCAGGAAGTTGCGTACTACACCCCGATGATCTTCTTGTGGGCTGTTGACGCTTGGCCCAGCACTTCCAGAGTCGCAGAAATGGACAGCTCCATCCCTCTCGCGATTCTCAGCGCTGGACAGGACGAGCTCATTGGTGAGTTGGCCAACAAGGGACCCGCGCGCGCGAAGCGAGAACAGGAAAAGGAGACATGAGATCTAACACACTTGGTCCCTTCTTATTTCAGCCCCTCACCACCAGGTCAAGATGGAAAATGCCGCTGCTAGCGACAACGTCCTCTTCTTATACGACCCCGATGCGTCCCACAATGCCATCTCGCAAACTCTGTATTCTGACATTGCCAATTACGACAAGTGGTACAATGGGGAATACAACGGAAAGCCTGGATGCATGGACCGCGTCAATAAATAAACCAATTCTCTGTTTGTTCCTCAAAAATGTGACTGCGATCTACGAGAAGAAGCTTAACTCGTCACCTCTCCACTCTCCCAAGAATACGTATGTCCTGCTCATTCTCTTGACGATCTGGAGCTGCTGCTTGATGCTGACTGGTCCTCTCTCCCCCGCAATTTCAGCCAGGTCCTCCCTCAAGCTCGGGAGCTCACTGTGACGAGTTAGACTTATGTACAAGCGCCTAACTGACATGTTTTACTCACCTCCTCATAAATCTCCTCTTGTTCGTCTCGAGTATCGTCCTCGCCTCGTGGAGGAGCAGTATCACCATCCCCCAGTCGTTCTCGTTGAGGGTGATCATGCGCTCGTTGCTGACGACTTTGCCGTCCTCGGTCTTCTTCGTGTTCTCACCGTCGTCGTCGAAGCTCAGCCCGACCATGGGCTCCTTTTCTATGCTTCCGCTCCTCACCCTCTCCTTCCACTTCTTCCCCACCTGCAGGCTGGCCGGCGTAGGCGGCGGGTCGTCTCTCATAACCAGAAGCCTCTCGATGTCAAGGACAATGTTCCGGAAGCTCTCGTACACCACCTCCCGGCTCTGACGACCTGCGACGAGCGAAGCGAGTCGCAAAGGAAGGTGCGTTCGTGATGTTAGAAACGGAGTAGAAGTTGGCAGCACCAACGTTACATACGAAAGTGTGTAAGGCTATGTACGTCAATACCCAGTACGTGCGCCTTCTCAGCTAGTCGATTCGCTCCTCACGGCTTCTCACCTCCTGGGCCGACACTGTAGTACACCTTCTTGAAGAACCAGGATAGACTGTACATCCCTATGAAGGCCGGGACCATCGACGAGACTGCCAAGGACGAGCGAAAAATAGTTAGAATAACGTAGCGATGCGGGTTTTGAGCGCAGAAACCCTCTCACCTCGGAGGTTGAACTCGTTCGCTTCCATCAAGTCGTCCATGGCGTCCATCGCCGTCAGTAGCTCCTTCTTCAAAAACTGCATCTCAATGAGGCACATCCTGACGATGTCTCCGGTTAGGACGTTCCTCATTGTGTTGGTCGTCACGCCCTTTTCGAACTGCGGTTGTAGACGAGTTAGTATTGAAGTGGCAGAGAGGAGCGTATTTTACTGATGCCTCACCTCCTTCTCGATGAGGCCGACGTCCATGTTCTCGGCCATTTTATTGATCTTCTGGGTGGACATTTCGGGGAACTGGTCCTTGAACCAGCCCTTGAGCATCCTAGTCAGGGCTGATCGGGTCTCCAGGAGGGCGGCTCTGTCGGTGATCTTGTCCCGGATCTTGGAGGTGAAGAACTCGTTGTATATATAGACACCTGGCTCGACGACGTGCTCTACCCACAGCTTGCCGACCTTCGCAAAGACCCTGCCCATGACGCCTCTGAACCACTCCTCGTTCTTGGATATTTTGTATACCCCCCCTACCACAATCGGCAGGTACAGCAGCCAGTACCACCTGCGAGGGTTGTGTCGTGGGTGAGAGAAGTGTGGGAGTAGCTCGTAGCGTGGGAGCAGTGCCCTCACCTCTTTCTCCAATAGTTCAGCCCCTTCAGCCTCTCGTACCGGCGCTCCAACTGCGTCCCCATGAACCGAGGCATATTAGTATTCAGCCAATTAACCTGGGGGGGTGGGGGGGAAGGGGGGGTGCAGGGTGTGGTGTTAGTTAGAGTGGGTCTAAATGCTGAGCGATGCGATGATGAGCTGCTCACCTCCTCCTTCATCCCCTTCAAATCAACGATGACCCTCCCCCCGTCCCCCGCCCAGCTCGGGCACCTAGAGTTAAGCTCGTCGACCTCCCCCTCCCCTCCCCAGTTCTCCTCATACCTGAGCGCCTCTCCGTTCCCCGCCCTCTTCATCTGATGCCTAACCAACCTGTGAATTGGGAGAGAAGGGGTTAGGGTTAGTATACGTAACAGGAACGAGGGTTATTCGGTCCAATCCCGTTGGAATATCTCTCTCTCTCTCTCTCTCTCTTTCTCACCTAACCGCATCAACACACCACCCACAAAGCCTCGCGTAATCAACCTCCACCCCAATCTCACTCCCCGCGTCAACCCTGACCCTGTCGACTCTACTCGCCACCGTCCCCTCCAGACTCGTGAACCAAGCACCGCCGCCGATTATACCCCAACCTGTTACACCCCTACTCCAACTGTGTACGTCGTTCGTCGTTCGTTAGCTTACTCAGAAGTATAACAAAACGGTTCGGTTTTTAAATCTCTCTCAAATTCCTCCCTTCCCCCCCCTCTCTTACCTCCTCCTAAGTACATGACTCTGTAAAATTCCAATACTATGCAACCTCCTCGTAATAACAGCCTGCAAATGCGTGACTCTCGTCTTCAACTGTTTCAAATATATTTTATATGGTATAACCCTAATATTACTAGGATACATAATATACTTCCCTAAAAATTTAAAATGAGTTGTGCGGTAAGTTAAGAGGAAGGGAAAGGAGGAGATGTAACCGAAGTAAGGGGAGAGGAGGTCGAGACGGGCGGCGGTTAGGGAAGTGTGGAGGAGGTGAGCTTCGTTTAGCTGAGAGTTTCGGAGGGAGAGGATTAATGGAGTCACGCAGAGGCTAGGGGGGAAAGGGGGGAAGGGAAAGGTGATAAAACATACGATTAGAACAGCTTGCGCGAAAGACTTACTGAGACTTACTCACCTTAACATATACGCAGGCGTACTAGTACTAGGAGTCAACGAGTTGCTAGACGGTATAGATGAAGAACGAACGAGCTTCAAAGGAGGGTCCCGGTAACCGTCCCTATTGAAGAACTGAGAAGAGAAACCGCGGGGATCGAGTGTGTCAACGCGGAGGGTACGGGGGGGCGAGGGTGTGGGAGGAGGAGGATTAGGTGAGTGGGACATGGTTACTTTATAGGTGAAGATACTTCGCAATCGTTAGTGTATCGTTTACTTGTTTTTACAGTGAAGCTGTATATGTATGGATAACAGAGTTGAATCTTTGAAGTGATTACCAAGATGACGAAGATATGAACAGCGCTTTGCGTTGGTAGACGCTTTATACAACTATATTAAGAGAAATATCAATATTCTGGAATCTGTTATCCACTTTTTTGACCAAATAACGTTAGTTTTATTACTTAGAATTAACAGTGCGCAGCAGATCTAAACTATAAATAGGAGCTGAATATAACCTTCACACAGAATTCGTGGTGATTCACTCTTAATTGTGAATATCTCTCGAGAGACGAACAAAGTAGGTAGAAATCCCCTCCTCTACCCTCCTCTACAGTACGTACTGTACCAATGTCCTCCCCTCTCCCTCCCGTCTCGCTCTCCTTTTCAATCGGCGGTACCCCCTGTGGCACTTTAACCTTCGAGCTCTTCGACTCTGCCCTCCCTCGAACCTGTGATAACTTTCGTCAGCTATGTAGAACTTCATACCCAAAGACGAAGGTTCATAGAGTCATACCTAATTTCATGTTTCAGACGGGGGACTTTACTAATAATAATGGTACAGGCGGAGCTAGGTAGGTCGAGCAGAGCGATGGTAGGGCTCGAGCAAGCCAGCCAGCAGTCACTAACGTCTCTCAACATTCCTCTCCCTCTTCCTCTCCGACATCAACATTAAACAGCATCTACGGTGGTAAATTCGCTGACGAAAAATTCGGCGTAATTTCACATTCTGCACCCGGTATCCTCAGCATGGCAAATTCCGGTCCCAACACGAACGGTTCCCAATTCTTCGTGACCTTCTCTCCCTGCGTCCATCTCGACACGAAGCACGTCTCCTTCGGTCGTTTATTATCCGGTTTCGAGTTGTTGGATAAAATAAAGTCTATAGAAACTGACGATCGAGACTGTCCCGTTATGTTGGAAACTTGTAGAATAGAGGAGTGTTGGGAAGGTTCTAAAAAACGTCCCCGTTCTGATTCTGAGGAGAGCTTTGAAGGTAAGAAATCAAAGAAATCAAAGAAGGAAAAGAAGAAGAAGAAGAAGAAGAAAAAGGACAAGAAGGAAAAGAAGAAAAAACACAAAAAGGACAAAAAGAAAAAAAGGAAACACGACGACTCTTCATCCTCGTCCTCAGACTCCTCAGATTCAGACGGAGCTCTTAGGAGTAGTATAACGGGTAAAAAGATAAAAATGAATCTCCACAAAACAGATGAAGATCTTATGAGAGACGAGGCTCGAAAGGAAATGTTGAAGTTCATGAATTCTTCGCTTTAACAAAATAGCAAAGTCTGTATTTATATTATTAAAACACGTAATCTCTCTCTCAAACGCTCTCACTTCCAAACCTCCCACCACTTCCTCCCCCCCTTCCTCCTAATTAAAAAAACACACTCCCTCAACTCATCCAACCCCGCACTCCTCCACCTACAACGAGCAAAGCGAGTCGCAAAGGAGGAGGTATTCATATCATTAAAATTAGTGTTACGGTTAATCTTATCTTCTCCCTTATCCTTATCATCTCATCTTATCTCGCTTCTCGCTTCACATCGTTATTCTCACCTCTCCCTAGAATCCTTATACAACTCATCCCTCATAACATCAATTTCGTCAATTTTATCAACCACCCAATCTTCTTTTGAAAACAATTCTATAACGTCTGATGGAGATACTGACCAAGGTGGTCCTGCGGCTAAAGCTGAAGGAGTACCGGATTTACGATAGAATGTTGACATTAATATAACACCATTTGGTTCCACACATTTTTTTAACGTTTCGACGTATAAAGGACGGAGAGATGGGTGGAGGGCTACGATTGATGCGCGATCCCATACGGTGGTTACGGGTGTTTTTAAATGGAAGAAGTCTCCGCGGAAGAGAGAGATTGGGGAGTTTTTTAGGGACGTTGAGGTCGTGGTTTCGAAGGAAGGGTTTGAGAGGGGGGAGGTGGAGAAAGGGGGGAAGGGGGTGGGGAAGGAGGAGGCATTTTCGGAGGTGAATTCTTGGAGGGCTTTTTTTACACCGTCGACGGCTTAAGATTAGGAGGGGGAGGGGTGTTAGGAGTTTGAAGTGATGAAATATTTCTGCTCGGTAGAAGTTCACGTATAATTCTGTCTAATATCGTCGTACCTATAACCTCCCTATTTTGAAAGTAAAGTATATCAACAGTTTTACCACACAAAGGTATCAAAACCGTACCCTCTTTAGGCAGTCGATGAGAATGCTTAACGAGGGTATGATGGAAGTTGGTTTGATGCCAGCGTGTCTCTGATTTTAACCATTTTGATGTCCAACGGGCGAGGTTGGGGGAATGTTCAGGGGCGGGAGGAGAGGCGGAATTGTTAGACGTTGAGGTCGGTGAAGTTAAGGGGAAGGAGGGACGGGTGGAGAGGATTGCGAGGCCGCCGATTGCGAGGGGTACGCCAAGACGGAGAGTTCGGTGCATTGTTTAGGAATTGGCGGAGACAGACAGACAGAGAGAGAGAGAGACAGAGAGACAGAAGCAACGTGTACGGTTTGGTCTGTAACGACGCGTTGTGCTTGTGTGTGGAGTAGTGGATGTGAAAAAAGTCTCTGAAAAAAGTCACTTCGGCTCTTTTTTGCTAATTTGTTTAACGAGTGCACACTGTTTACTCGCATTGAGCCAGTGCTACTTCCAATTTGAATCTTCACTTGATTTCATATTAATAATCGTTTAAACGAACGTTTCAGTGAATTAAATCCAAACTTTAATTAAGCGATCGTCCGTCGATCGATATAATGCCTCCTACTAAGAAAGGAACTCTATACAAGCAAAGGGATGTATTCAAGGGTTATAGGCCCAGGCTTTTCGTGCTTGATCCTCCTATCTTGCATTATTACTTGGAAGCAAGGTAAGCGCTTATAGCAGCACACAACTAGCAGCACACAACTAGCAGCACACAACTATTGCACTCTGTTTCCGCCTCTTCCTAACCCTAACTCTTACCATCATCATCACACACCCTGTGTGTCACACCCTGTTCGTCACAGTGACCCTGCCCCACGTAAATCAATCTTCCTAACAGGTTGCACAATAACCCCAGAATCATGGGGTGAAGATTCCTCCTCTCCCGGTATGAAAATATCCCACCCTTCTACGAGCGTCACGTACCACCTTGGGTGTAGGGATGGCAGGGAGAGGGATGAGTGGGTTGAGGAGTTGAGGAAGGCGAGCGTTGAGACGCCGCCGACGCCGAAGGCGAGGAGGGGGGGAGAGAGGTGAGGGGGAAGTGAAGAGGTGAAGAGGCGTTCGTCGTTCGTCGTACGCTGAATGACTATACTATAACCCTCACTTCAAAACGGCCGTCTGCTACTTTGTCCTAACTCACTTGGCTCGTAACCCCCGTCCCCCAGCCTCGGCTTCACAACCAACTCCAGCAGCTCAAGTCCTTCCCCTCTCCAAAATCCCAATCCCCCCCCCCCTTCTCTCCCCCGCTACATCTCCGTCCCCCCCCCCTTCGTTCGCTCCCTCGAGTCCGCCTTCCACCGCATGTCTACGCTAACATCCTCCCCCCTCCCAACCTCCCCCACCTCCTCCTCCCCCTGGTCCTTCCTCTTCTCAAAAAAAGGCGTCCTAGCATCAACCTTACCTGGTCAAAATTTAACTGTACGCGGCGACGCTATTATGCCACTACCTCCACTCCAAGGTGAGAAGCGTGGAAGAACAGGAGAAATTAAAGTGAAATGAGATTATTTAGACACACTCGTTTCGCGTGTTTCTCGACGAGACAGTCACGTTTTCCGTACTTAACATTATCTTCCGCCTTATCATTGTTTTCTAACGTTACGTCATCCCTTCCTCTCTTTCTCTTTCTTCCTCTTGTTCCTCTCTCCTTTCATATTTCAGTCTTCCAAACAGTGATAAACGTCTTCTGCAAAGAAAAATACGACAACCAAATGGATACAGGCTCCCGCCTAACAACCTACAACCCTCACACCTTCGTTGACTACTTAAAGTTCAAGCCCGTCTGGCCTACGAGTTCCAGGGATTTCGTTAATATTGTTAGCTGGAAGGTTTGTGAAGGTGTTATAACAATTGTTGCTGTGGAGTTTAATGATGATAAACTATGTCCTAAAATACGTGGGAATGTTAGAGGTTCGTGTTTGATTGGTGGTTGGACGATTAAAAAACATATTGGTGAAGGGGGGGAGGTGGAGAGTAAAGTTCAGATTGTTGTTAGTAGCGATTTGAAGGGAGGGTTGCCGAGTAGTATTGTGCAGGTTGTTACGCAACAGCAGGCTATGTTTCCGGTTATTATTGGGAAGTGGATTATGGGGCAGACGGAGGGGAGGGAGATTGAGAAGGATTTAGGTAAGTTTTTTTTTAATGAGGGGAGGGAGGGGAAGAACGTTTATTCTAACATGGTCGCTTCGCTGCGCCAACTTACGAATTGTAGAAGCTGACGTTACCGAGGAAAACGTACTCAAGGTCGTTGAGAAATTACCGAAGGGACTTAATGTCAAGCACAAGTTCGGAGAGAGTGAGCATGATGGAGCTGACTCTTCCCCCGACTTAGTTGATGAGGTTGAAGAGTCGAACCGGCCTAATTCGCCCGTTCCGCCTTCGAACAACTCCAACTCCAGCCTTAGAATCCCTTCCTCCCCCAACTCCAACTCCAACTCCAACTCCTCCCCCTCTTCCCGCGACTTCGGTGTAAACGTCACTACTGCCCCCTCCCTGACCCCCACCAAGCCGTCGCTAACCTTCACGACCTTCGCCCTCTCCCTCCCCGTCCTCCTCTGGGCCGCCTGCCAGACCCTCTTCCCCACCCTATACAACTCCCGCGGCTTCATGTTCCTCCTCGGCCTAGTCCTCGGCTTACGTTCCTTCGTCACCCGCCGCCTCGGTACCCAAATGACCTACAAAGACGGCACAACCGTCGGCCTAATGGGTTGCGGAAACGGAGGAACCGGACCCGTAAAATGCTCCTTCAACGTCGACCTCAAAAGAATCCTCAGATACATCGAACGTAAAAAGGGGGAAGGCGAATCAGTCGCGGTAACCCACATAGCCTTGAAAGCCCTCGCTCTATCCCTCCGTGAATACTCCCTCTTCAACGGACGTAAAGTCCGCCTCCCCCTCCTAGGCGTCGAAGGTTATTACCCAAATTTATCAGTCGACGTATCAACAGCAGCCGGAGTCGTCGCTAACGGAAGTTCCAACATCGTTAAAGTAGAGAAAGCGGATCAAATGAAAATCAACGATATAGCGAAATTCATTAACGGGAATAACGAGGGGAAGAAATATGGGAAGGATAAGGGGGCGCTGTTGCCGAAATTTCTTAAGAAGCCGCTGGAGATATTGAGTGAACAGCTTGATTTGAAGGTTCCTGGTTTAGGTGAGAGTCTCTTCACCCTTTTTAAGGTTGAGCGAGTTTACATTTGTTCAATTTCAACCCTCACATTCTAACGTTCCTGATTCTCTTCCTTCCTCCTATTTTGATTGCTTGCTTTTGATGTCAGGTTTATCCGGCCGTCGTTTTGGCACCGCCCTAGTTGTCACAAGTCCCAACAACGAAGGCAGCGAAGTAACAATCTCAGCCGACCTCCTAACCCCGTACAACGGTAAACCCTCCGGCCCATCAATAATCTTAATAGTCGGAGGCGTACGTATACTGCCAAGTTTCTCGAAGGAACCTAGGAGCGCTATGGCGAGGCCTGTGCTTACGGTTAGCGTTACGGTGGGGTGCGAGGTGGCGAATGTTGCGAGTTGTAGGGTTCTGGTTGAGAGGGTTCAGGAGCTTATGAGGGAGCCGGAGAAGATGGATAAAATGTAAGGACATTTTGGGGGGGGGAGGGAGGGGGGGGGGGGGAGGGGTTAAAACAGAAAGTTAGTTAAATGGTGGGTTTTAGAAATGTTAATAGCGTCGTTCACTTTGGATTTGTTTCATCTGCTGATTCTGATAGTCACTAATACCACCCGGAAAGCGAAGCGAATAGATTAACGAAACGTCGAGTTAGAATCAAAATACACGGTAGCCGCCTCAACATTAACGCCCACAACTCGTCAACTCAAGTTCTCACCTTGTCGCCTTGCCTTCATATTTAAATATTTGGCTCTCCTTGAACTGCATGATCCCCGGATCCCTCTTGGCGATTTTCAGGTTCTTGTCGTACTGCTTGAGACGTTCGACCTCAGCGTCGCTGTCAAGGGCTGCGTACATTTCCTTCTTGTTGGAGAACGGTCCTCTCTTGATTAATTTCGTTGCGATGGTGGGGTAGCAACCCGGGAGGGATGAGAATTCGCGAGCGACAGCGTTGTTGACATCGATTATTACCGAGCTTGCTGAGGAAACGGTCGGGCTGGAGAACGCTGCGAGAAGCGCAGCGAGGCTAGATATTTAAGCTGAGAAGAAATCGCGTCTAGTAGATACCTCAATCGATACCTCTGACGATACCTCCAGAGCAGCCTCAGATGACAATACCTGCTCTGCCACCGCCTTAGGCATCTCAACTCCCAACAACCCCAAAACAGGCTTCAACCATTCGTCGACAACTCCCTCAGACCCATACCACCTCTCCGTCGGCAGCGCCGTCCCGGCCTCATTAATGCTATGTATAGCATTCTCGATCGTTATCTGCGTAGCACCTGGAAGATGAGCGCACTTAACGGGTATAACACCGTCGCCGAAGAGGGTACCGTCGCCCGCCAGAGCGTTGTAATTAGCGTAGGCCACGCGAGCCGCTGAACCTTCTCCCCTCTTTGCGTAAATTTCGTCAGCGTCTGTCGTTGGTTGTTGTCGTTTTTCGTTGGATCCTGAGATGGATGATCCGGCTACGGTGACGTAAGAAACTCCCGAAAGGAAGGCACCAGGTAAATTCTCGGAGACATGTTTCAGGGCGCCACGTGTAGCGCAGGGGGGGGAACCTTCCGGAGGAGGATAATGAGGAGCTCCAAGAGTCACAAGCGATTGAACTGAGGAGGAGTCCCAGTCTGTACCGTCGCCTAAAGTAGATCGAGCTAACCAGCCACCTGCACTGTGAGCAATTACTATAACTTTCTCGCCTCCTGCGTTTTTTGAAGACTCGAGTATCGTCTCACGAGCTCTCTTCACATACCATCCGTACGCTATCCCAGTCGGCAGCTGATCGCCCGACCAGAACTTCGGATCTACCAACCCAGCTCCGACCTTTATCCACTCCCACCTCTTCAACTCAAGGACAGTCACTGATCCGAAGCCTCGCCTTTCCAACGCTGACACCAGGCCAGAGCTCGAAGGTTGGTTCAGAGGGGTGACGTAGTCGATATCGGCGTTGCCGAAGCCGGGGAGGATCACCACAGGAGGAAGGGAAGGAAGCGCTGATGACGAAAGGAGGAACGAGGGAGGAAAGCGAGCTGTAGGCACGGAGCAAAAGGCACGAGAGCGAGCTGGAGATGGAGGCACGGTGCCTGAAAAGGCAGGATGGCGAGCTGGTTGCACAGTGCCGGTAAAACATTTGATACACGTACTCAAAAGCGAGAGGAGCAACAGAACAACTACGCAAAAAAGTCGCATGGACCTCATCATGGGCAAGTTTCAAAGAGGTGCGACCGTGCCGAAATTTTTAGCAATAGTGTTTCCCTGGAAAAGTTCAAAAAGAGGCTCATCTCTTTTCTTTCACCGTGCATTCATTTCTCCATATTTTCTGTCGCGCCGTCGTCAGGTTAAGACAATTTCTAGCGTTCAGCCTGCTGTAGGGACAGGGGTCGCTCTCGTCAGTAATAAGTTTTGCTCTTGCTTTTCAGCGGCTCCCTCTCCAAGAACCGCACACTGAGTGTGCCTCATTTTCCTCTCTCTGAGTAACCTAACAGTCGTTTGCTGCATCATAATCCATCGTTAGTGCTAACATTGTTAGTGCAGCATGTTGAACAGTCTGTACAATAAAACAGTAACGAAAGTCCTTGGTAAATTAACTTCACCTCCTACAAGTAGGAGTGGCAATTACTCTACAAGTACTAATAATAGAATGCAGAGACTTGAACGAGATTGGAGGTGAGAGTTGTAGTAGTAATCCCAATACTTCACACTACTGCAATAAATCTAAATTATTCCTACATGATTCTAACTCTTCGCTCCTCACCTCACGTCGCAGCGATGATGATGAGGAGGAAGACCAAGACACTGATTGGATCAATGAGGAGGCCAAGGTCATATTCGACAATCTCGATATGCACTTCATTACGAGACAAATAATAGCAATGTCAAGAATAACTCCACCACCGTCGTCCTCCTCAAACGCACACACCCCCGCTCCTCACACCAACACAAACGACTCGCCCCAAGTGTCCAAGCTGATGTCCTCCCTCTCGGAGTCGGACAACATCCAGCCCCTCATCTTCAACCTCTCCGACACACCCTTAAATTCCACGACCCTCCCCACCCTCTCCCACCAATCAGTCGACATAGGCTGGGTCTCCCCCGGCTCCAAATCCCAGACCCCCTCCATCCCCCACGTCTTCGAGATCTGCTACCAGCTGAAGTCGTACCTCTCCTCCTCCCCCCTCAACCTCTCCCTGATAACCTGCTCTAACGGCAAGACCCGCACAGGCATAGTTGTAGCCTGCTACCTAAAGTACTCCACCTTAGTCGACTCCTCCTTCGACGGTTTCAACCTCTTCTGCTCCCGCCGTTGTTCCAACCTCTCCACCCGCAAGTCCATCTCCAACTCTATTCCCCCCAGCCTCAAACAGTTCTTTAGGAACTTCGACGACTGCTGTGAACTATCAGGTTTCCCTAACCCTTCAACTCTCACTCTAAAATCAATAGGTATCTCAGGAGTACCAGTCGACGATATACCTTGCATTGACATCTGGTCTTCCTCTTCCCAGATCTACTCTTCCTCTGCAGTCGACTCCGAATCCCTACAACAATGGGACGAGGAGTCAGGTTTCTACAAAATAAACCTCGACATCCTCGGTGACTTTGTTATAATATGCAGGTTCGGGGGGGAGTATAAAGAGGACGTCAATGATCCTACGAAGGTGCTTTTCAGGTATGCTAACAGCACGGGGTTTTTGTGTCAAGGGGCGTATGAGTTGGGGAAGGAGAAGGTGAGGATGCGAACAATTATGTGCAACCCTTTGTTTGTTACCAACGTTCGTAACTAATATACCCTCGCAGGTTGACATGATGAAACGTTACGCCGGCAGTTTCGACGAAGACGATTTCAAGGTCGTCCTCCTCTTCGACGTTCCCTCCACCCCTTCTGACCAGTCCCCTTCCCTCCCAACCGTCTGCACCGAAGGGGAAGCGTACGACCTAGGATGGTCGAGCCTCTCGAAGCACCACGCACTCTTCCCCTCTAGCGAAGCGTGCGAGATCATTGTTGATAAAGGGTACCCCCTTGAAGTTGCGACTATAGCGCTGCAGCTGGGGAATAACGACGTTCAGAGAGCCATTGAATTGCTGAGGGATACTTTAGGGACTTTATGTGATAGATTAGGAGCTCATAATAACGGTAGAAGAGGCTCGTCAGACGGCAACATCGTCATCAGAAGAAGCAATAGCGAGGGACACCTCAACTTCATCGACGTCACGAACTCAGACAGGGTCCCCCAGGACAACTTCTCCACGGAGGAGGACGAGAGCACCCTCCTCCTCGACGCTATCGAGAAGCTGAACCTGAACCTGTCTTCACCGGGACCCGAAGACGCTGTCTTCGTACGATCAGACGAAGCCTCGAGCCCTTTGTCAGCTGAACTCGTCGTCGTTACGAGCCCTCCCATGCCGGATGGGAGCGAAATAGAAAGGGCGATCAGCGGGAGGAAAGGGAACAGGAGGGTGACGATTGCGAGCAATGTCCCTGAACGTGTGGAGGTTAAGACTCCGGAGAAGAAGGGGGGGAGAGAAGGTGAGAAGAAGAAAACCCGGCGAAAAACG
Organism: Triparma verrucosa; assembly: GCA_030267905.1. Lineage (NCBI taxonomy): Eukaryota > Bolidophyceae > Parmales > Triparmaceae > Triparma > Triparma verrucosa. The sequence continues at coordinate 22,549 of BRXX01000403.1, forward strand.
AGGGTGGCTGTTGACGGACAATTTATTCTAACGACGTTCAATTCCGACGAGTCGCAGAATATGAAGACGACGAGGAGAATAGTAAATTCGTTGACGCGAGAAGCCTGGCGACGCCGCCCACCAACAAGAAAGACCGGAGAGAAAGCCGGTCAAAGACAAATCCAGAAACGTCGAAGAGTCCCGTCGCGACGCTGTTCGCGCCCGACGAGAAGTCGTCGTCTTCTACGACTTCCACGACTTCCAATTCGACAGACCAGGCGGATCCCTCCGAGGAGGTCAAGGACATGCTCATACAACTGAAACAGGCCGGTATATCCCTTGACGATCTCATAAAAATGAAGCAGGGCAACCTGCCTTGGAACGAGGTCGAGAGGAGAAGCAGCAACGCAGCGGGCACGGCCGCGCCGGTGAAGAAGGAGCCGGAGGCTCCGCCTCAACCGCCTGCGAATCCCGCGGAGGCTATGAAGGCCATGTTCGCCAAGCGGGCCGCGGCTGAGAAGCAGCAAGATACGCAGCCTGCGGTCTCGCCGCCTGCGAACCCCGCGGACGCGATAAAGGCCATGCTTGCGAAGAAGGAGTCAGCAGCTCCGCCTCAACCTCCTGCGAATCCCGGTGACGCGATGAAGGCCATGTTCGCCAAGAGGGCGGCCGAGGCGCAGAAACCGACGCAGCAGCCGACGCAGGGGCAGAACAAAACACAGCCGCAATCGTCAGACACAACAACGACGACGACACCACCGCCAGCAACAACAACTGGCGTTCCCCTTAATAAAGATCCCGCCTTCACAAAATACTTTAAAATGCTCAAGATGGGAATCCCCCTCCCCGCCGTGAAGCAGCAGATGATGAAGGACTCCGTCGACCCCTCGATCATGGACCAAGACCACAAACTCCCTTACGTTCCCAAACCTCCCCTCAAGCTCGATCCCGCGTATTCTAAGTACTTCAAGATGCTGAAGATGCAAATTCCTCTCCCGGCAGTCAAACAGGCGATGATTAAGGACGGATTGGACCCGAACATCCTCGACTGCGACCACGACAAGCCGCTGCCGAACATTATTCCGGGGGCGAAGACGAAGGCGGTCAAGAAGAAGAAGAAGAAGGAGCCGAAAACGTGGGATAAGGACGCTCCGAAGGTACGTCGCATTAACCATTAACCCCATCATCTGACGCATTTCTAACGCAACCTCGCCCGCAAAAAACTGCAGTTGAAGGACGACGAGCGTTTCACCAAGTACTTCAAAATGCGCAAGATGGGCCTGCCGGTCGGTGCCGTTCAGAACGCGATGGTGAAGGACGGGCTCGACCCTAAAATTATCGAGTATGATCCCGAGAAATCTCTCTCGCAGCACGAGGCGGAGAAGGAGGACGAGGCCGACGACTCTCCAGTCGTGGAGGAGAAGCCCAAGGCGCCAAAGCGGCGAAGAAAGAAGCTCGACTGGAAGCCCATCGGGAAGGACAAGGTCGACAAGGACAGCATTTGGGGGGACGTCAGCGGCCTCAACCTGGACCTCGACATGGAAGAATTCGATACCCTCTTCGTCGCGCAGCCTTCGCCCGACCAAAAGCAAAAGAAGGCTGCCGCGGCCGCCACGAACAAGGACGGCACGCCCAAGAAGAAAAAGGCCTCCGTCCAAGTGATCAACCCCAAGAGGGGAATGAACTGCGGGATCTCCCTCGCCAGAATAAAGGTCGCCTTCCCCGTTGTCGCCGAGGCCATCGACATGCTCAAGGAGAACGTCGTCACGCCCGAGCAGCTCATGGTCCTGAAGGAGTGCCTGCCCGACAAAGACGAGAAGTACGGCCTAGAGCAGTACCTCAAGAAGAACGGGCCCGGCGTGGAGGAGCTCTGCGAGGCTGAGAAATTCATGTGCGCAGTCATTCCAGTGTCCAACCCGTCAGCGAAGGTAAGAGAGGGAGAGAGAGAGAGAGAGAGAGAGAGAGAGAGAGAGAGAGAGAGAGAGGTTGACCCCCCCTCCCCCCCCCGCGCCTTAGAGGGCTCACAGCGTCAAAACGTTTAATTCTAACTCTCTCCCTCGCGTTCTCAGATTGACGCGCTGGTTTTGAAGTCCAACTTCGCCACTCGCAGGAACGAAATAATCGAGACGGCCAAGGCCGTCGAGACCGCCTGCGACGACGTCCGAATCTCGCACAGGCTCAAGAAGCTCCTCGCGATAATTTTGAAGGTCGGGAACCAGCTCAACGTCGATGGAGGCAACAAGGCCCACGCCTTCACCATCGAGAGCTTGCTCAAGCTCAACCAGGCCAAGGCCTTCGACCGCAAAACCTCGATTCTGCACTACCTCGTCATGGTCGTGAAGCGAAATGATGAGAAGAACAATGAAACCCTCCTGAAGTTCAAAGAGGACATCAAGAGGTGAGAAACTCAACGGAGCTTATTCCCGCATATTTAATTCTAACTCGGTTCCGCGCGCGCCCCTCTTTAGCATCGTCAAGGCCGAGAAAATATCCTTCAGCCAAATGGTCTTGGACGAGCTCAGGAAGCTGCAGAAGGAGCTCACCTCCCTCACGAAGGTGGCGGAGGACGAATCGGACAGGATAAAGAACTGCGGCGACGAGGGGCTGGTCACGAGCCTTCGCATGTCTGTGTCCGAGCTCGCGGGGCAGCGCTCTCGGCTGAAGACGAGCGACGGAACGACGCACTTCGACAAAGCGATATTGGACAACAACGACCTCGCCCTGACCCCGATCGGAAGGTTCAGCATCGACGCCAAGGTCGCCCTCGAGGAGATGAAGGCCTACGCCGAGAAGACACAGGAGAAATTCAACAACGTCCTCAAGTACTTCGGGGAGAACGACAGCCTCACCCCTATTCAGTTCTTCTCCACGCTCGGGGCGTTCGTCAAGGCCTTCGACAGCGCCGTCGAGGACGTTCAGAAGGAGGAGAAGCGCAAGGCCCGCGAGAAGAGGCTCCTCAAAATGAAGGAAGAGAAGGAGACCGAAGCGGAGAGAAAGAGAAAACTCAAGGAGGGAGGCGGAGGCGAGGGGAGTCCAAGGGGGAGCTCTAGTAGTCGCGGGAGCGGCGCGAAGCTGGGGGATCTCCCGACGACTCCGAGGCAGAAAGGAAAGATTCAAGCGAGTCGTCGAGCTAGTACCATGACTTCAACCCCCAAGGACTTCGGTTTCTAATGATCAAAATAGGGTACCAGGGTACGAGAATTTTATTTTTATTTTTACTTAACGCCGCTGCTGGCCCTCATCTTCTGCCGCACTCTCATACGTTTCCTGGCCTCCTCCCTCTTCATTTCCGCGGTCTTGATAACCACCGGCGCGTTAAATCCTGGCGTAGAGGTTTCGAATGTGTTCTCTTTCGGGGCGTCCATCATCGCGGGCGGTGACATCATTATACTCTCCATCTCCATTGCCTTGGCCACTGGGCTGTCACTGCCCATGATCTCGTCGATCATGTTGTCGAAGCTGTCGGGCGAGTTCCTGATCTCGCGCCTTAGGGAATCAATAGCCGCCCTATTCTTGTCGACGAAGCTGCGGTTCAGCTCCTCCCTCACGCCGTCGGCGTTCAGCACGACCGTGACGGTCTCGGAGCCGGTGGGGGAGGCCCTCTGCTGCTGCTGCACCGCCCTCTCATACTCCATAAATTCCAGTTCGCTCTCGGACCTGCTCGTGTCACGAGCGCCGGGGGTGCCGATGATGCCGGATCCGCCTTGCGCCCGGGCCACGGCAGCTGGGTTGTAACCGTAAATGGAGAATGGAGAGTCGTGTTCAGGGTTCTGGTGGGGCAGTAACCCGCTTCGACTCCCGCTCCCGCTCCCGCTTGGCGGCCTCCCCAAGTTCTGCTGCTGGGGGGTGTTGACTCCGACCTTGAGCAAGTCGGTCCTCACTCTCTTCTCCTCTTCATTCACGCGCGCGAGCTGCTCGTCAAAGTCGGCCAACTTGCTGTTGATTGTGTTCAAGATGTCATCGGCCACTGGCTTGGGCTGATCCTTCGGCGATTGGAGGTTGCTCGTGTACGGCACGGTGTCGGAGCTGTCGTCCGACGTCTCTGGAGGGTGCTGCTGCTGCTGCTGGAGATGGTCTTCAACCGTCGGGCTCGGCACCTCCATCTCTCTGAACATTTCCTCGAATTCCTCGGGAAGGCCTTCCATGCCCTGCTGCTGCTGCTGCTGCTGCTGCTGCATGAGCTGTCTCTGCTGCTCCTGGAAGACCTCCTCCTCCTCAGCTAACTTGACGACATCTAGCACCGTTCCCACGTCGTTAATCACAGAGCTATTCATCATTGACGCGTCTGGTCCCTCGGCTTCTCCTTTTCCGAAGGCTCCCCAGCCCTTCAGTTCCATCTCCCTCATGGCAAACTCGTAGTCCGCCTTGATTTCCTCTCCGTTCAGCTCTATTCTGAAGATATGTTGTTTGCCGAAGCCAATCCTGAAACCGTCCTTAAGGGTGACGGTGCAGGTCTCTCCATTTTGCTTGACTGGCACCTTGTCCCCGTTGATCCAGGTCGCCGCTCTGCCAAAATTGGCAATCATCAGGAGGCCCGTCTGGGGCTCGTAGGAGACAACCGCGTGCCTGTCCTGGACGCTCTCGCCTTCCAAAACGACGTCATTTGTCTCGTGGCTTCCCACGGTGGTGACGCCGGGAATGAGCTCGTATCGTATCTTTTCAGTGAACATCGGGTCCGGGTTTAGGTTGACGAGAACGGGGATGGGGAGGTCAGTGTTTGGGCGTGCCTTGCGTGCCGGCGTTTGGATCGAGACGTACTGCTGCTGCTGATGGGCGATTTTTTCGTGGTGTGATTCCTGCTGCTGCGGTGGAGGCAGCTGCTCGTGCTGCTGCTGCTGGTGGTGGCGACCGGGAGTCGCAATTACCTCCTGCATTATCTGGAGCATCTCCTCCTTCTCCTGCTGCAGCCTCTCAACTTCCATCATGAGCTTGGCGACATCCCCACTGGTCTTTCCCTTCTTCACGCTCTCGTTTACGGTGACGCTTGTGACCATCTTCTTGGCGCTGTCGGCGTACTTTAAAGTGCTCAGAGTCTCCTCGAAGGATTCAACAGCAGGGTTCACACAAGCTAGCATGAAGGTCACCGAGTTGCCTCCGAGCGATTCTTTCAGCAGGTACGTGAGCACCGAGTTTCGGTACGGCACGAACGCCCCCAGTGCCGTCTGATTGGACGTCTAAAATGTTGTTTGTTAAAAGGATGATAAGTCAAGCAGCGAGCAAAATTTCCTCACCTTGGCCTTTGCCAAACTCTTGATGACGTCTCCCAGGGCGCTCAAGCTCTTGTTGATGTGATTTGCCTCCATCAGCCCGCCCCCGGTCGCCCCTGTATTCTTCACTCGCTCCGAACCCGCCAAATCGACTAGATTTATCTTGGAGCGCCTTCTGACCTCTCCTACCTCTCCACTGTCCCTCACTGTAATTTGCTCGAAGATGATAGTGAATACCGCGTGTGACCTCGAAGACCGCTTGTTGGCCTTGGTGCTTCGGGTACTCCTGGCGGCATTTCCGCTGCGCATGAGCGAAATCACATCGTTGTACGACTGAACGCGAACTATCGACAGCCCCTCGGCATAAGCGCCGAGAGTCGGGTGCTCCCTCACTTTGAGCGGGGAGGTGTTGGTGATTAGATCCTTCACCTGGCCGTTGTAGATCTCAATGTAGCTACAACCGAAGCTGAAGGTAGTGAGGTCCATGGGCGCAGCCTCGCTCTTCTGCTCCACCTCCACGTCCTCCTTGGCCCTCCAGAGCCCGTCCAAGATGAACTTCACCAATCCCCCTTCATCCCCCAACATCGTCCAAGTCTTCCCGCTCCCCGTCTGCCCGTACGCAAACACGCATGTGTTCCTTCCGTCCCATGAATTCTTGAGCACGCTCACCCCGATCGTCTCGTTGACAGTTGATTGAGGGCAGTCGGGGTGGTACACATGGTCATAGCAGTACTGGCGTTGGTATGCTGAGGACAACATTAAGTTAGAGAGAGGACGCTAAAATGATGAGGTGGAATGCATGTTATGTTGGCGGAACGTATACAAACGATAGGGGTAGAGATGGTCCGCTGCCAAACTTCTACTCTCCTCACCTTCACTCTTCCCTTCCACATTGGCATATTGACCCAAAATAGCGGAAGAAGCCATGGCGGCAGTCGGGTCAGTTAAGGTAAGCGTCGTGCCATTTGGAGTGAGGATGCAGGATCTTATCTTCCGCGGGCCGCTCGGCGACAGGGGCCTGACGCGGACACAAACCTTGACAGCATGCTGAGCAGGCATTGTCACTCAGAGGTTCGATTTGACCAGGGTCGGAGTGAGGGTCCTGGTTCTGATCTTACGAGCACCTTGACTGAAGGGGCTTAGCGTTTGAGATAGTTCGACTATTCTTGCTTGAGCTCGTTAGTGCAAAATATTTGATGATGATCGATTGGAGAGAATGGGATTCCTCTGAGAAGATGAGGGCATGGATTTCTCAGAGTCTGAATATTTCCCCCACCCTATTTTCACACACCACACGATGCCCCAACCCCCTCCCCCCCTTCGTGGTGAGTGTTTTAATCGACAAATTACATCGTTACTTACGTCTTTATAAACTTTCGCTAGTCGTAAGAGGGAGGTTGCCCTCCTCCAGTGTAGCAGCACCGTAACAGTTCCCAACAACAGTTGGAGTACTTGTTTACCATGTGTGCGCAGGGCTGACGCCATCCGACTTATTCACAGCGGCAATCTAACCCTATTCAACCTAATCCAACCAAACTTCCAGGCAAACCTCCCCCTCCCCCCCGTGGAGGGCCTCGCGGAGCCGCCCCACCCCCTCCCCCTCGGGGCCGTGGTGCACCTCCACCCCCTCCAGGTGAGTCCGTGTTCGTCTCCTTCCACCTTCGCGTTTGCATACCTTGAAACTTAAGGCGTCCCCGAGCCCCAGCGCGGCCGCGACTCCGCGCTCCTCGTCTCATGGAATTTCTCAAAAGCTGGAGGCCTCGGAAAAATCAGAAGTTATCCGCCGGCCCTTGCCACAGCATTCCATCTCACTCCCGCCTCGCCCTCCCTTCTCCCCGTGCATTCTTCTTTTGCAGGACGTGGTGCCCCGCCCCCTCCCCCTAGGGGAGCGCCCAAGGCCCGTGGCGCGCCGAAGCCCCCTCCTCCTGGAGGAGGGCGCCCTCCCCCCCCTCCCGTCGTGTCTGACACCCCTCCTCCTCCTCCCCCTAGAGGAGCTCCGGGCCCGACTGGTCCTGGTGGTATGGGTGGAAGGCCCCCCCGTCCGATGATGGGAGGCCTCCTCGCCGGTATTAAGAAGAATGGCAGCGAAAACGGTGGGTTCAAAGGCCTCAAGAAGGTCGGGCCCCCTCCGGAGAAGGGTGGCCCGGGTGCGGCCGGTGGCAAGCCGCCCCCTCCCCGCGGCAACCCCATGCTCGCTGGAATCCAGGGCGGCATGAGCAACTTGAAGAAGGCCGGCGGCGGTTCGCCCAGGCCTCCCCCCAAGCCCTCAGGGGGAGGAGGAATGAGCATGATGGAGCAGATCCAAGCGAAACAGAAGGCCAGAGAGGCCAGAGTGACCGGAGAAGGAGGCGCTGCCGCGCCTGCCCCCGCTCCTCCCGGTGTGAAGAGCGCCCCGAAGGGCTTCAACGCGAGCATGCTCGCCAAGGTCCCCACCAGGAAGCAGTCCTCCATGGGAGACTCTGACGACGGCTGGAGTGACAACGAAGAGGACGCCAAGCCGGCCAAGCCCGCCCCCCCCCAGCCGAAGAAGACTGCTGGCTTCAAGCCCCCGGAGACTTCTGCCGCTCCTCCCAAGATCAATAACTCGACGTCTGCCAAGCCGGCGCCGCCCAAGCCTCCCGAGTTGAAGCCTGCCGCCCCTGGTACATCGTGGAGGGACAAGCAGAGCGCCAAGAAAGCCGAAGAGGACGCAAAGAAAGACGCGAAGCCCCCCCCTCCGGCGAGGCCCGCCGCCCCGCCCAAGCCGACGTCGAGTATGGCGAGCAGGATGGCAAAGAAAGACAACGGAACGGGCATGTCGGAGAAGGAAGGGAACGCCCTCAGGGAGGAGCTGGACAAAGAGAAGTCGAAGACCAAGAGCCTCAACCAAGAGCTAGATGCGCTCAAGAAGAAGATCGCGTCCGTACAGAAGGAGAACGCCACCTTACTGAAGCGGGTGGAAGAAGGAGAGACGGGTTCAAAGGGCAGGAGGGATAGTGCTGCGTTCCAGGATTCAATCACAATGCTGGCACAAAAGACAGAGGATTTGGACAAGGTGCGCGCCGAGCTGATGGAGGCAAAGGGAATTATGGATGAGCTCAGGAGATCGAACCAGAAGATGCAGTCCGCCGGCCCGAGACTGGACGTCAAGGAGGAAGGAACTCTTAAGGCGCAGCTGGTAAAGATGAAGAAGGACAAGGAGAACGCCCTGAAGCTTGTCGTGAAGCTGGTCGGAAAGGAACAGCTGGCGAAACACATGAAGCTCCACGAGACGACCCATGACGGTCTGAAATCGTTAGTGAGCAGCTTCGGAGGGGTCGGCGTTTCGCCCAGGGGAAGGGGAGGCAGCCCCAAGAGAATGAGCCCCGCCAAAATGAATGCCACAATGCCCATCAAGAAACTCGAAGGCCCCGCGCCTGGAAGCTTCAAGAGCCCCAGCAAGCGAAGTAGGATGGATAGTTACTTCAGGAGCGCGGTTCAGGGGACGCATTAGAGAAAATATTGTTGTATTTTGATTGAGTATTGAGTATTGAGTATTGAATATTGAGTATTGAGTTGGGAGCTTTGTTTTGGGAACAGACAGAGAGTTAGAAGAATGAAAAAATTAAAGTTTTATTTACGAATTGTGTTTTGATTGCTCTGCTTATAGTAAATTACTCATAGCTCTCCCGGATCAGGCAGGTTCAGCGGGTTGCCTTCTTGCTCCTTCTCCATCTTCTCTCTCCTCTTTCTCTTCCGCTCCTCCTTTCTCCGATGCCTTTCCGACTTCGTTTCTTCGCTTATCTCCTCCTTCTCCCCCTTCGGCAGGAGCTCTTTGCACGCGACACTGTAACCAACACGGTAATCGGGGTGCGTCCAAAAGGCGAGGCAGGGAATAGCATCGTCAGTATACTTGCAAGGGCTGCCCTCATTTCTCTTGTCACACTGATCGAGCAGCTCAGATGAGCAAACTGACTGCACATGCAGCCATTCTTTACACGACTGGCTGCTGCTGTTGTCGCTCAGGGCTTCCAGACACTCCCCAAGTCGTTCCCCCGCCGCTGCCGGACAATTCGCTGCATGTTCGCTGTCACACGGGTGGGAGCTCGTAATGTGTATTCCTGCTGTCCAGAAAATCAGCATCTGAGGGCCTCTCCATATCATCGCCGCTTCTACGACACGTTTCCAACGTTTTTTTCGAGTTCACGATTTCGAGAAGAGAAAACTGTTTTCATGGATTTCAGAAAAAAAAATCTGCTTCTGATTGTTGTTCTGGAACGCGCTTTTAGGTAGGGCTGAAAAATAACACTTCTAGGAAATATATATGCGGCCGGTCTCTCACCCTCTCAACGCCCGTTTCGTTCTCTGACTAACCAAATTTAGCAACCTACGACATGGGCGCCATTACCACGACGCTGAACTGGACGGCACTGATAGGATGGACTGTTGTCGCAGTGATGACTGTGTTTCTGCACTTGAGTGGAGATGATACTCCTTCCGGTGAGCTTATGAAAATAACCCTATTCTGCGAGCTCATCTGCGCTTCTGAGACTCTGAAGATTGCTGCTGGATTGTTGCGTGGGGACCTGGCCCTGAGCTTCACCGTCCACTACACTCGGCTGCTGATGTACTTCGTCACCATGCCCCACTCCGAAGTCAGCACGACGGTCGTCAAGATGATCCTCTTGGCTTGGTCGCTGACCGAGATGTTCAGGTACCCCATGGTTCTCTTTCCCGAGGTGAGCACTGCACCAAAACTTCTGCCAGGAGCGACGCGACGAGCAACATTTCAATTCATTCTTGTTCTAATTCGTCCTGTGCTCGTTCCTCGACTCGTCGGTCGCAGGTTCCACTGCTGAGAACTATCAGATACGCTACGCCTTTGATTACGTTCCCTCTCGGGGCTGGAACTGAGGCATATGCAGCATACAAGGTTCTGATGGTCACGGAGAACATGCTCCTGAAGCCGGTGCTCGGGTTGGTGGTGCTCATCAACGTAGGCGGCGGAACCCTCTGGTACCCGGGCATGATTCATAAGGTGATCAGATCGGTCAGCGGGAAGAAGAAGGCGAAGTAAATATTATACTCTTTTATTTATCCACGTTAATCATTTTGGCTTTCATTATCATTTAATAATACTACTTCTCCTCCCCCTCGCATTAACTCCCTTCATCTTCCTCTTGACTTCCTCGTCTTCAGTGCTATCCTTCCACACCATCTTCCCTTCCCTCCTCAAATTATCTTCCACACTATTAGCCAATTTATCCCTCCTGGCTTCATTTTTTACACTTTCATCTACTAACATATTTAAACTTCTTATAGCACTCGCCCCATCTTTTCTTAGCGCGGAATAGCTTTGAACCGCTTTCGGGTATATATGGTGTTCGGGGATTGTTAACGGCAGGGGTATGGGGAGTTTATCGTCGCGAGTTATTATTGGGTTACCGAGAGAGTCTTTCGGGAGGGTGGTGATGTCGAGGATTCGGAGTGTTTGGACGAGAAGGGTGGAGCGACAGGTTGAGAGGAAGGAGGAGCATTCCTGGAGAGGGTGGGGTGGGGGGGGGGAGGGGTTAGATAAGAAGTGGGGAGGGGGGAGGATCATGATTACGGACCTCTTCCGTTGGAGGCTCTCTTTCTGTCACTTCGAAGAATTTACAAACTTTCATATTACCGCATTCTTCAGCCAGCTGTTGTGGCGTTCTGCCTAAAGCGTCTAAGGCGTTTCTATTGCATCCACAGAGGACTAGGAAGCGGGTTATCTCAAGCATATTAGAATGGGAACCGGAGACGGCGAGGTGGAGGGCGGTGAAGCCGGAGTCGGTTTGAAGCTCCAGGGCAGAAATGTGTTCGCCAGTATCGGAAGTTCCCCGGTCGTTGGCTACAAGGATTTCGACGCAGTCTGGTGGAGAGGGAGAGAGGAGGAGGGGTCAGTTTGGGCGACAGCAAAGAACGAAGAGACAGAGCTGTGGATACGCCAATTCGTCACATGTCGTGGTCGCTACGGTCGTACATTATTTCATCTACACAACCGTAGTCGTTCCCAACCCAGCTCAGCTAGATCAGCTTAATATTTTACTCACCTACATGACCGTTCCAAACAGCGAAGTGAAGAGCCGTGCAGCTGTTATCGTCAACACTGCAAGGATTCGTCCCGCCCTGCAACAGGGCTGTCAACTCAGCGGCGCTGCCCTTGATGGCCATCATTCGAAGCTGGTCCCCGCTCATGGTCTAAATAAATGAACAAGAAGTCCTTCGAGTGACCCCAACAACAATTATGTGAAGTACTAATGAACCAGGGGCTATTTAGTAGATTATAGGAATAGGGGGGGCAATCTCCCCTAAATCCTCCGTGTCTATTGACAATTCTCAATATATCCCTTGGATTGAAAAAGCCTTCCCTTCTCACTTTTCCAGAGCAGTGGAGAGACTCGACTCTAACCGCTTGGCCACACTCACCCAGGCTGCTCAACAATGGCAGATCTTCCGATGGTCAAGGCTCACGACAGCGTGGGTGAGTACCAGCTTGCTCCCGACCCAATCAACCTCTTCCTCCCAGCCCATGACCATGAGCAACAAGCCATCCCATTTATTATTTACCTGCCGGAGCTTCTTGTCTGCTCTGCCTTTGACTAACACAATTCCCCATCATTCCTCCCTCAGGCGGTCTCCGATCAGGCCAATACAAGACGGATCCTTGCGAGAAGTTCTACAAGTTCGGACGGACCCTAGGGAAGGGTTCGTTCGCCACGGTTAAGATAGCGACTTGCGTTACTGATGGGACAACATGGGCAATAAAGATCATCGATAAGAAGGCGCTCAATGACGAGGACAGGGAAGCGCTGCAGGTTGAGTGCGACACCATGATGAAAGTAGACCACGATAACATCGTCAGGTGAGCTTTTAGGGTGGGGGAGAGCGGGGTAGCGAAAGGAGATGATGCCGCCGCCGCTGCCCTTGGCAGCAGCAGCACAGTACTGTAGTAAATTGATAAACCAACAGCTTAGTGCAGGATGTAATTAATATTTACTTATTCGTCGTTGGTCTAACCCCCATGCTCCTCCCCAAACCCCCCCAACACCCACCCACACCACTTCAGACTGAAAGAAGTCTTCGATAACGAATCAAAGTTCTACATGGTCCTCGAAGTCTGCGCCGGCGGCGAGCTCTTCGACCGCATAGTCGAAATGGAGCACTACTCCGAGAAGGAGGCCTGCCACGCCTTCGCCCAAATGACCGAGGCCGTAGGCCACTGCCACAAGCTCAACATCGTCCACCGAGACCTCAAGCCAGAGAACCTCCTCTACGAAGGAGAGATGCCTAACATGAACCTCAAGCTCGCCGACTTCGGACTAGCGCAGATGCTCTCACCCATGAAGCACCTCCACACCGCCTGCGGTACCCCCGGTTACGTCGCCCCCGAAATTCTCAAAGGCAAGGACTACGGTAAAGAAGTCGACATGTGGTCCCTCGGCGTAATCCTGTACATCCTCTTATGCGGTTTCCCACCTTTCTACGAGGAGCACACTCCCGAACTCTTCAAGGTCATCAAGAGAGGGGAGTACGATTTTCCTAGCCCTTACTGGGACGAGGTCGGTGACAGCGCGAAGGACCTTATCAATAAACTCCTAGTCGTAGAACCTTCACAGAGATATACCGCAGCGCAAGGTGAGCATAATGTCTCGTTGTTTTTTCGAAGCGTGTCTTTCAGAAAAGCCACCATTCCGAATAATTAAATTAACACCCCTCTCCCCTCTCTCTCTTTCTCTCTCTCCTCTTGTCCATTTTTATTAACTGAAAAGTCTTCTCCCACCCTTGGATGCAATCGGAGAACCACACAAAAACCGGCGGCGCCTTAATCCATTTCCAAGGCAACCTAAAACGCTACAACGCTAAGCGCAAGTTCAAGGGGGCTATCGAAGGTGTTATGATGGCGAATATGTTGAAGAGGATGTTGCAGGTTAGGAGGAGTAGCGTTGTTGGGGGAGATGTTGTTGATGGGGTTAAGAAGGAGATTGGGGGAGAGGGGGGTAATAATGTGGAGGAGGTCGATACTACTAAGGAGACAACGGGGGGGGAGGCGCCGAAGGTGAAAGAGGTTGTTGAAGGAGGAAAGGAGGTTGTTGAAGGAGAAAAGATTGTTGTTGAAGGGGAAGGGGAAGGGGAAGGAGAAGGAGACAGAACAGCAACGAAGACTGGTGAGACTACGACTACCCCTGCAGCATGAAAGGGGGAGGGTGAAGGAGATGAGATGAAGAAGATGAAGTTCAGGATTAAAAAACGTTAATTAAATAGTTTGTTGAGAATATAGTTTTTGTTTTTTCAAGAAAAGGAAGGTGGGTTTTTTTTTAACGTAAGGAAAGGTCAAACACACTAACGCACACTAACGCACACTAACTTTACACTTTACGATTGTCCGAAGAATGTCCTCGTGTCAATCTCTTCGTTGACTCTTTGGATCTTCTCCTCGATTTTTTGTTGGGAGGCGTGGAGGTTTTGGAGGGTCGAGTAGAGGGATGAAAGGGGGAGGGTGGAGAGGGGGGAGGGTAAGGGGGCGTGATTCGAGGAAAGGGCCGACCACCGACCGAGGGAGGTTGAAGGATTTAGTGGAGGAGGAGGGTGACGTTTGGAGGGACGTGGAACCCTAACAGGTTTCGAGGAACGTTGAGAGGAGAAGCGTTGAGAGGAGGAACGTTGAGAGGAGGAACGTTGAGAGGAGGAACGTTGAGAAACACGCTTAGAGGCAATGACAGCCTTAGCCTGATTCTCGTAACCTCGTTTGACGGAGGCGCGTTCTGCATTGAGCCTTTTTTCGAAGGATCTAACAATCTTCGAGGAGACACTGTCGACTGAGGACTGTGGGACCCCTAGAATGTGAGAGAGATATAGGAGCTCAGCTGCAGGTGATTGGTAAGGAGGAACCCTGACAGGTGATGGGACGGCGGTCGCGGGACTGAACGAAGAAAAGGAGTCATCGCCTGTTAGGCCTTTCTCTGCTTCCTTATCATCGTTCTTGTTATCAGTGGGCAAAGTTACGATCTTTCTCGCGTCGTCATATAAATCTATGGCTCCGATCATGGACGTAAATCAGTTTCTTTTACTAAAATAGAATCCCCTTTTCAGTCACTCGACCCATTTCCTTTTTCTCATTCAACGTTCAACGTCCACAGCTTAAATCTAGCTTCTACGTACTCACTTCTCTTCTCAACTGTTAGGGTTCCCCTTCTCAACAGCAAAAAGGCCTGGAAACGGCGATCAATGTCATCTCCCCCTCCCTCCCCCCCCGTCCCCCCTCTCTCCCAAATTTCCTCCCTCCACCTCTCCCTCTCCACCTACACCCTAACCCTCACCTCGATCACCGGCGCCTCCACCATTCTCAACGAAGACCAGGACACCATCCAAAAGATAATTACAGAATGGGAGAATAAAGGGAACAAGATAACAGTTGATGTAGGTGAGAGTGTGTAAGGAGCGGAAGCGGGCGAGCTGAAATGGCGCGTGCAACTAGATATCAACGTACATGCCCGATATATTTCGTATGTAACGTTGCTGCTGCCAATTTTTCCGCCATTTCTAACATCAACAACGCCCCTTCAATTGCGACTCGTTTCGCTCATCGCAGACGGAACAGGGGACCACGTTTATAATATAACCACGGCGTATGAAAAAAGCAAAACCTCATAGAATAAAAAATGCTCTCTTTTCGTTATAAAAAATCTCATGTAATTTCCCCCCCCTCCTTTTTAGGAGGAGGGCTAAAAAGCTTACTCTTACTATGCCCAGCAGGCCACAAATGAGGCATAGTAACACTCTGCCTCCTAACATGTTCCCTCCCCCCTCCAACCATCCTACAATACGCCAGTACATACCCGTCCCTATCGACTTCCCCTTTTTCTTTACAAGCATTCGAGTCGTTTAAAGAATGCCAGTTGTCATTGATTCTAGATCGTACAAGGGCAGTGTAGTGGCCGCCGGCGCCGGTGCCGCCGTGGTGACGGGATACGGAGTAGAGGTCGTAGAAGTGGGGGGGGGAGGGACGGTTTAAGGGGACGAAGGAGGAGAGGGGGTACGAGACTAGGGTGTTTATTTTGCGGCGGCCGTTCGTGAACCTGGGAAGGGGGGGGCTCTGTTAGGGTTGCTCTCTCTCTCTATCTCTCTATCTCTCTATCTCTCTCTCACCTCTTCAACCCTAAAAGCAAACACGGCGGCAAAACCCAAACCTCAATACACTTCTCCGCATCAACATGCCTTTTACATTTACTGCAATACCACTGATTTTCCCCCTCCAAAACCTCCGGCTCCTCAAACAACCTAAAGCTCCCCTCCAAACTCATCTCCCCCCCTTTATCCAACGGCAAAGTCAAACACATGAAAGTCTCGAAACGTCTGACTTCCCTGTCACACCCAGGGGTCTTACATCTGAGAGTCGAACGGAGTTGGCCTTGGAATAAGTCGACTATTATTGATTTGTTACGTAGCAGGTAACCTTCCCATGCTTTCAAACCCATTTCAACGTCTTGTGATTTATCTGAACCTATTGTCGAATCGATTTCTACGTCTTCGACGTAGGGTTTTGAGGTACGGACGCGGTTCAAGTCCTCGTGGAGACCGTCGAGGAGACAGAGGAGACATTCGGATGTGTCGTGTTGACCGTAACCTTTGAAGGTGCAGTTGAAGGAGCAGAGGGCGGTGTGGACGGATTTACAGGCGGAGTTTATGGAAGATTTTGAGGGCGACTTTGACCAGACTGTTTTTACTAGGTTTGCGTAGGCTTTTGTGAGGGAGTTGTTTTTTGAGGCTTGGAAGTTTGAAGGGTTGAGCTCTTGCTTCCAGTCGTAGGCGAGGAAGTAGTCGGTTAGGGCGGGGATGCCGAGGAGGAGCTGGAGGGTTGTGTTGAAAAAGCAGGTGTTGCCGAGGTTGGGGAGGCCGTGGACGCCTTGGGGGAGGCCGGAGGGGAGGAGGGTCGAGGTGTACATGGAGTTTAGGGAGGTAAGGTGGTTGGAGGAGTAGCTAGATGGTTTGCGGGAATGGAGGCGGGAAGTTGAGATTGCGGAGGGAGGAGTTGAGGAAGTCACGACTCTGCGTGTGAGAGGGGCGTGTGAGAGGGGCGTGTGAAAGGGGTGAGGGGGGTGAGTTGCAAGGATAAAGGTCTTAAAGGTGATTAAAAGGCGATTAACGCTTGAAATGGCGGATAATATGTAAATTCGTGTACGAATTTCAGTTTATTCTACCGCACAGGTAACTCGAACTAATGCTACCCTACGGATAATTGAATTATTCATGCTTTAATTGCGAGTCGTTAACACTGCCTCGGGGATGCTTATTCACCTTTTTTTCCCGCCTCCACCTTTGGACGCAACGTTAGGTGTGGGAAGAGATTGGCATAAACCCATTACTATAGGTTCTAACGACAAACGAAATGGACGAGAGAACGAGGTACGATAGATTTTCTCAAAATACCACTTCCAAGGAATTTTTGGAAGCGAAAAGAAATATACTTTTCTCATTCATTATTACGCAATATGTCTAAAAGAACGTCTGGAGATATCCCGAATGCAATTAATATATTAGAACCGAACAATTCAATGGGCGGAGATGACGATGAGGAAGTATTTGAAGGCTCCGAGTTGGATTCTACCGCCGACGAAACCCCAGCCGTTAGAGGTGATGATTTTATGCATACAGACGACTTCAGGCGACTGTTCGTTGAGTTCGTTATGGTCGATACTTTAGTTGCGATGCGCTTGCTTGATAGGAAATGGCACAAGGTAGTTGAGAAGAAGCTGACTGAGTTTGAAGATGAGCCTTTCGGCAAGATTATTGTTCACGGAGGGAATGATATAAGTGATGATGAAGCTTATTCTGATGCGAGAAAGGAAAGGATGAAGCAAGTGACGAAGGTCGTCTTCCTTCTGAATACTAGGAAGATCGGAGATCATGTCTGCATGTTTGCCTCCAATCTCGTTGTTGTAGACATCCCCGAAGGCATTACAATCATCGGTGACCGTTCCTTCATTTGCTGCAGTAGTTTGAAAGAAGTAAAGTTCCCAAAGTCGTTAACATCAGTTGGTGACTACTCCTTCGCTCATTGCTCCAGTCTAGTAGAGGTTGATCTCCTTCACACTCAAGTTCAACAATTAGGTCAACAAGCCTTCCAAGGTTGCACAAGTTTAAGAGAGATGAAGGTCCCGGGCTTGCTTCAAAGGTTCGGTGCCGATGTCTTCTACGAATGCTCCAAGCTAGTTCCCTCAACCATAGACGTAGACAACAGGATTGACGACGATGATGTAACATTCGAGGTAGTCGCCTACCTCCGCTCTCTACAATAACAATATTCCTTTTAAAAAAAACGCTACCCGGTGGTAAATTTCTTCTCAAAACAATTCCCTTTTAACGTTAATAAATAACACCAGAAACATTTTCTCACTCCAAATATTCTCCAACATCAAACCCTTCACTCCTCCCAACTCCTTCAACGACTTCCCTCCCAACCCTAACCCAATACTTGATTTTCTCCCCCTCCCCGTTCTCCTCCAAATACCCCAACCTGCAAAGATGCCCCAAGCTCTCGAATACCATATTACTCCCCTTCGTCCTCCCCGGGTATATACTCGTGAAGACCGACAATATACGTTCTAAAGGAACGCTGACGTTATTTGATCGGCTGAGGTTATCGTTTGAAGCGTCGTTGTGCTTGGACTTTTTCTTGCGCCCTCGGGAGGCTGAGGTGTACACGTAAGCGTCTGAGGAGGATTTAGTGGACGAGCAGAGGTGGGAGGATATTAGGAGGTACTTCTGGATTTTGGGGAGGTTGAGGCCTTCGTTGTCTTCAGAGTCTGACGGGGGGCCTGGGTCTGAGGCTGACCGTTTGGTGGAGGTGTTGGACGATTTAATGCCGTTCTCGGGTCTGAAAAGACAGTCCGTGGTCAAACTCCTGAGCCCTTCCTTGACATACCCGTACAATTTCCTTCCTAAATTCCCGTCGGTGAGTTTATTGACCTCCTCTACTTTTATCTCGGACCCTATCGGCATTGAGTAGACCGGGAACAGCAGCGTCGCTAGGCGTATTACTTCGTTGAGTTCGCGTGTGTTGTTGTTTAAAGTGTCCATTAAAACTGCGACGGTGAGCAAAAGATTGGGTTAGATACTGTAATCTTCTCGCAATAGTGTCGTTATTGTTATCGTTATCGTTATCATTAACGCCCTCACCCCACCCCTGCTCTCACCTGGTACCATGAGATTGTATACTCTCCTCTTAATTTTCTTCGCCAACTTTGAACCCTCCACCACCCGCCCAAGAATCGAAGGCGACAGCATTATCTGCTGCAGCTCTTGAGACGTGTACTGTGGAAAGTTCACGGTCAAGAATGTCACTTTTGAGGAGAGGCTGCCCATGTTCTTTCCTATTTGACCTTGGAGGATTAGAGCGTCGTTGCTTATTAATATGAACGGAACGCAGGCGTCTTGCGAGATACAATAAAAACAATTTTAATTCGGGTGTTAGAGATATAACGTCCCGCTGGTCCGCCTGCTTCCTAGACTTCTGTCCGGACCCTCACCTTGACAGCAAACGGCCGCGAGCGCCACCATAGGATCCTTCTCGCAATGATCAATAACAACGACCCTGTCATCCCCTCCCCCCCCCTTGGAGATTATGGAGTGGAAGGACGTGACGGCGCTCGAACCGCGGAACGTGTGGTTCCTGCGCTTCCGCTCGGACTGCGGGGGGGGGGCGGCGCGCTTCTTCGCGAGCTCTATTGAGAGGACGATTTGATCGTCGTCGGAGCTTTCGTTTTCTGGCAACCGGTTGGAGTTTATTGTTGAGTTAGAATAGTTTAAAATATATACTTTTGTGGAAAGCCGGCGCGCAGTAACCCCTCTCACCAGACTCTGACTCTTGGTTGTTGTTGTTGTTGTTGTTGTTGTTGTTGTTGTTGTTGTTGTTGTTGTCGCCTTTCTGTCCCGTCCAAGCGTTGCTCAGCGTCGCCAGGAGGTCGTTGCCCCTGGAGATGCAGTTGTCTACGTAGATGATTCTCGGGCCGAGGAGAGACTTTATTATCGTGGTCTTGCCGGTGTTGGGGTCGCCGGTGAGGAGGAGGGGGGGATAGGGCGGAGTCGTGAGGAAGGAGGAGAGGAGGTTTATCTGAGTAGAGCGGGAGGGGAACATTGAGAGAACGGTCTCGAGGGGATAGGAAGGAGGGAGAGGGATAGTTACGGGGTTGTTGGCGGCCGTCTGACTCGCGTTCGCCTTCTCCTTCTTGCGGGCTTCCGCCTTGGCCTTCTGCTCGTTTATCAAGGGTAGGCCGAGGTCGTTGAACATGCGCGCATTTCGGAGTAAATTTGCACTTCGGCGTTGGGCCAGGGTCAGGCCAGGTGTCATCGGACTGGCAGGAGAAAGGGTTGAGGCTCTGGGCAGGGATTGGGGCGATGGCTTATGGTTAGTTTTGGGTGGTGGGCGGCAGGCGGCGGGCGGAGGGTAGTTTGCTTCTATTATTATTCTTTTGTGGATGCTTTTGTAGCGCGGGAGCGGAGGGAGGAGCTGCCACTTCAAGGGGCTAGAAGAAGCCCATACCATTTTTCGTCGAATTTGGTTTCGATATCTTGGACTACATACTTAAAACCTCGTATTCTTAAACTCGCAACCGCCACCTGCTTATAAATGATGTCCAAAATAGTCCTCCAAACACACATCCCGAGTGCCCATTTTTCTCACCTCGAACTGCTCGCAATGCTGCCCCTGCTTGGCGGCGTGTTCAAAATATCGGCCGCGTTGGTATTTGCATGTGCTGGTCCTCTCGCGGGGGACCCCATGGGGTTCGGAGGAGCTTGCTGCTGGTCCATCAGCAAAGTTTTCTTCCCAGGTTTTTACAACCTTCAGCCCCACTTTGATTGCACACGCTATGGAAGCCGTGGATCAAGATGAACTGGACGCGTCGTTCAGCTCATTTCCCCAAGCCTCGACGGAAATTGACGACTGCTGCAGCCTGTCGGTGAGGCTCTTAATTCCTCTCGAAAGTTGGAGCAAAATGCCGTCACTCGCTCTGTCATTCAATCCTCTGAATGCCCACCTGTTCGTTCCGTGGCAACCGTGATGAACAAATAATACGACATGCCATGACCATGACCTTGGCTTGTGACAGTGTTACTTGTAAAGAATTACTACAAGTCACGTTAAAACAACACCAAAAAATAATCCAGACCCACCGTCGTTTCCCTCCTTCTCTCTTCCCTCACATTTCTCTTTGTTCACTTCTAACACACACGCACACCACAGCCTCCAGATTCAAACGACTCCGCCGACTCTGACCTCGAGAATGTGTACGGCCGCCTCCAGAAGATGAGCAAGAGCTTTGAGGGCGCCCTGGACCTTGAGAAGCTCGACGAGCAGCTCGACGACCTCGACAGCCCTCTCTTCAATGACGATCCTTCGGACGACGATTCGGCGGACAGGGAGTTCAATATGGCTGTTTACGGGAACGAGCTGCGCACGAAATCAGATTCCAACTCCAAGAAGAAGCCGAAGCAGAAGAGTCCTTTGATGGCTTCCGATGATGAGGATGACGACAGTGACATGGAGGAGAACAACCTGGGCATAAATGTCGTCGAAGGCCCAGCCGCCGAGAGGATCTTCCGCAAGGCCCTGAGAAAGCAGCAGGGGATTTCCTCCGCCAGCGGCCTCATCCGGTGCAACCAGCTCACAATCTTGCAGGGCATCGTTTCACTCTTCCTCCTGATAATCGTCGTGAACACTTCCCAGGATCTCTTTTCAACGGCGTCGATCATTATGGTTTCCATAACCTCGGCGCTCTTCCTCGCCACGTCGATCCGCTGGCTGAGGTGCCCGAACCCCTTTGCAGTGGCCAAGGCGTTCTGCTGCGAGAGGTGAGAAGGTGCTCTGGGTTACAGCAACTGTAAATTCGGCCACTCACCATCATCACAACCTTATATTGACTCTCATCGTTTCGCTCCTCGATGGCTCGTCCTTCGTTCCTCGGCTCGCAGCAAGAAACACGTCACGTTCGAAACCATGGACTCTGATGACTTGGACCTGGAAATGGGTCAAGTTGACAACAAGATTGGCATCGATGTCTCTGACGATTCAGAGGAGGACTCGGAAGGGGAGTACATGTAAACAAACAACAGCTTTTTTTTACTTAAACCGTCCCTCCGTCTATAATTCTATAGCTTCAACGCCTCATGGGATTATCGTCGTATTGAAACGAGCTGCTCGCCTTCCCAAACAACCCTGCTCCGAAAGACACCTTAGGCGTCGACGGCGGAGGTGGCGGCGCCTCTTCGACTTCCTCCTCCAACATCGCACGGCTCTTCACAGTGACTTCGACCCCCGCCAGCTCAATGCGCTTGCCAGCCTTGATCTCCTTCTTCGTCCTCGCCCCCTTGGCCAGCTTGCTTCCGACCTGTCCCTTGTCGTTCTCGTAGTGGGCCGCCCTCCCCGCCAGGTTATAGAACATCGTCAAAAACACGGGCAAGCACATGAGCCCGTGAAGCATGCCGAAGATCACCGTCATGAGCATCATTTTGAAGAAGGTACGGAAAGCGTCGCTGCCGCTGAAGGCTAGGACAATAGTTCCCAAGAACGTCGTCATGCCCCCTTTCAACACGGACGTCCCTATCAATTTGACTGCCTCCACGAGCCTCATGTTCGGGGTCTCGCCGTCGCTGTGTGTGAAGGCGTGCCCGATGTGCACGCAGTAGTCGACACTCAAGCCAATGCTCATCAATATGCATATGAAGCTGACCGCTGTTCCGACGAGTTAGATCTATGTTTTGGGCGCGCAAACACACAGAAGTATCGGCGGCTGGCACTTGGCTCTTGGTTGCTTCGCACGCTCAGCTCGGCAGTTCTCACCTGAAATATTGATATCCAAGAAGTACATCATTCCCATCAAATCTGCGTCGATGAAAATCACCATAAGGGTGATGAAGAAGCAGCTTATGTTGTCGGTGAATATGAGCATGACCACCATTACGATGACAATGGTAAGGAACAGGTTCCAGCAAATGTAGCCGTACATGTGCCAGTCGGTCACCGCGAAGAGGAAGATCTCGGAGAAAACATAACTGTTCTTGGGCAGGCCATATCTGGTGACTCCCTCGTTCAGATCCTTCTGCACGCGGTACGTTTCCATCGTGTCGTCCGGACTGCTGTGCCACACCTTGTAAATGCTGCTGACTATATCGACGCACTTGCCGGCCCTGTTGGGTTCATCATCGGTCTTGCAAACGACGTCGGACTTGAAGGACTCGCCGTCCCCTTCAAACCACTCTTCGAGGTACGTGGGGAAATCTTTGTAGATATCGTGGTCGTTCGAGTAAAGGTAAAAGGCGTAGTTCGCATACCAAGATCCTGGCACCATCCCAACATTTCCCTCGATTCCTTCATAGCGCTGGACGAAGCCGAAGTAGTCGAACATGTTTGACACTGCCACGAGCGAAGCGAGCGATGAGATTTGGGTTAGATAATGCCGCCACCGAGGAGAACTCCAGCGTGGAGCGAAGCAACGAGTTCTACAGACAGTGTTTGACTGAAACGTTCCTAGCTCATTGTCGTCGCCCACGATCTCACCTTGAGTGCTGTCCGTGTAGTCCAAATCCCGCACTATGATGCCAAGCTGATCGATATTAGTGGGAAAGTACGAATCAACACTTTCCACAAAGTCGATAATATAGCTATCGTACGGAAGGACGTTTTGGATCGTGAGCCCCACGCCAGCGAAGTAACTCGTGACGCCCAATAGCAGGGCAGATAGGGAGAACAAGATGAGCACCCACATCTGCACCGTTTCGTACTGGAGAAAAGAACCGTAGTGCGCGTACATAAAGTGCTCGACGGCGCTTGGCTTCTCCTTGTATCCACGAATGGAAATGTAAGCCGACCTGCTAAAGGAACTGCCAGCACGAGACAATCCCCCCATGGAAGAGAGAGTGTTGACGCTTTTGACCGATTTTTGTCTCTCCACGTGAGCGGACATACTAGAGGAGCGCTCCCTGGCTTTGTGGCTCTCGTCGACCTCAATGCAGGGGAAGAGAAAGTGCCTGTTTGCGTCGATTCTGCGACGAGCGTAGTGAGGAACAGCGAGCGTTAAGATTGGGTTAGATAAAGCCTCATTGTCCTCGTCTTCGAAGCATCTCACCTCCGCTGATCTATTAGGATCAAGGCTGGAAAAAGTGTAATGTTCAGAACGAAGTCCCATGTGAAAGCCAGAAAGCAGCCGAGGCAGAAGCTTTTTACGCCTGGCATGTCACACCATGCGCCTGTGAAGAAGGCCGCAATACTGGTCAGACTAGTCGTAGTAATTGCTACCCCGGCCGCCTTCAGGCACTCCGCCATCCTGTTCTTCTTCCCCTCCGCCTTGTTGAAGAAGTCCTCGATGACGATCATGTCGTCGACGCTTACTCCCGCTATTACGAAGGGCACTATAGCGTTGAGGCTGCTTACTCTCACGCCCATGTACCCCAACACGCCGTAAGAGAAAATCAAGCAGCAGGCGATTTCAATGGCAACGGTCCAAGTGAGGAGAAACCGTGCCTCGATGATGTTCTGTCTCCCGAAAGTGAGGGCGAGCCACAAGATGATACAGAAGATCGCGCTAAGGAAGAGAGGCGTGTCGTCGATTACGAGCCTATAAACTTCGTCATCCACACTCCTTTTCGTCACGCAGTTTACGTCTATTATAGGCGAAAAGCCCTTAAGAAAAGACATTGTATTGGCCTCCCAGTCGGTGACCTGCCAGAGCGGGTCGTACCAAAACGCAATTTTTTCCCACTGTTTTGCCATAATCTTCGTGTTGTTGTTGAGATTCGTCACAGTTGTCGGTATATCGTTGGTGCAGTAGTATTGCATTCGCGCCGCTTTGAATCCCAGCAGGACGCCCGAGCCGTCAGGTGCGTATGTCACGCCACCAAACTGGATGGAGGCGGGGACGTTATCAATGTACTGATTGATCTGATACAAGAGTCTGTGCTTGTCGTCTTCGACCTTGCTTGCGTTGTAATCCCAAATCGAAAGAAAGTTCTCCACCTGGCACCTGCCCTTCCCGTCCTTGACGCAAAAGTCTCGAAAAGTTCTGCGAAAATTTCTGGGGTTAGATAAGGTGGCAGATTTGGCAGCAGTGACGTTGTGTACGGAAGTATCGGTTGTTTCACGTCAGCGTGTTGTAAACGCACGTTGGGAGCCTCTTACCTGCCCTCCTTATTTTGGAACACACTCGTCAAGTTGTTATGGACGTTGATCATGCTCCTAATCGATTCGCCGTCGAGTAAATCCTGGAGATGGAGGGTGTAAGGGGGGGGGGGAGGGCTGCGGTGTGAGGGGGGGGCGGCCTCACCTCTCCGTCTGGTGCAGTTATCAATAGTGTGGTGACCCTCCTCTGTCCCCCGTAGTTTTCTCTCACGTACAGAAAGTCTTCCCAGACTTGAGTCTCCTGGGGGACCCATAAATACAAGGCTTCGTTCTCGGCTTTCAGCAAGAAAATGCCAGGGATGAACAAGCACGTGACGAACAACGAAATGAAAATCACAAGCTTGGGATTGGGTTCAATCCTCGCGCCTAAGCGGAAGAAGAAATTGGACATGTTGTCAAGAAAGATTTCTCGGCTATGATGAAGGTACAAGCTGTAATTTCCCAGTCCAGTGCCCTTGAACGCCGGGTTATACTTCACTTCCTTCCAGCCTGTGGTGGATTGGAGAGTGAGAGGTCTTGACAGTATTTTTGGTTTGGAGGGTTGGTGAATCTCACCTTCCCAATCTTCGGGAGGTGGGGGAACCATGCTGCCCAGAGTGGATATTTTGTCGGGTTTGGGCTTGCCCATGTTTGGAATCAGGAAGTCGACAACTGAAGCCTCGGTCCTTGTCCAGGTCCGACAGGTATAAATTTTCTAAAAGAAACTTATATGTCAGTTTCAGGGCCAAACCTTGTATCGGAGGGAGAGAAGGAGTGTTAGGTGGCGTGATAAAGATATGATTGTGTGAGGGTGCCTCGTTAAAGGAGTTAGTGAAGAGTTTACAGGATTCTTTCACTTTTGTTTGGTTTTGAACAAAATTAGGGAAATCTCAATTCATTGATTTACTGAAATTCACCGTAGGACAGGGGCTATTTGACGCTAATTTCGGTCGCCCGACCTTTAAATCTGTCCGTCCATAGAACATTTTTTACCTATACGCTAAGTCCAATCAATTTAGCATCACTAAAATAATTTTATCTCATTCGATCGAATACCATGCCCAGATACTTCAGTCCCCTGTCCCTGCACTCGTCGCTCAAGATATTTTCTTTCCCATCTGTGCCCTCCCATGTTTCACAGCTCGACAAACAGTACCGTGCGTTGGCAAGAAAGTACCACCCCGACAAGATAGGAGATGGGGGATGGGGTGGAGAGGTGAGGGACAAGGTTGGATGCATGTTGGGGAGGTGGGTGGGCGGGGGGTGAAATAGCGTCTGACTCGTTTCTCTGCCTCCGCAGCTGTCTGAGTTTAATAGAGGGGAGGAGTTTCATCTGGTCAAGGAGAGGTGAGGTGGTTTCGTTGTAAAGCTTTCTAGGTATGCTTTCTAACTCAGACAACCTGGTCGAATTAATTGTGCTCGAATAAAAGTTACGCGATAATCAAAAAATACATGGTGAACGGGCGGGGTGGGGATGGTGTCGAAGACATGAGCGATGCGATTAGACACTTTGATACTTGCATGCTTTCTGCGCTGCTTTCGGCCGCTGCTAGAAAGGATTCCAGGTGAGAGTGTGTGAGGAGCGTAGCGACGAGCTGAAATGGCGTGTGTACTGGATATCAACGATACTTCCAAATGTAATGTTGCTGCTGCCAAATTCTTCGCCATTTCTAATGTCACCACCGCCTCTTCCATTGCGACTCGCAAAACAGGACCTGTGGCATTTTGGGGTCGAGGCTGGCGAATGATATACTGGAGGGGGGAAGCGGTGGGGTAATAGGTTGGGAGAAGAAAAAGAAAAAGAGGAGGGACTATTTGCGTATTAGGAGGGAAAGGAGGTTGAAGAGGATCGAAGGATTTAATCACGCCGCCGCTGTCGAATGTTACCTGGGAGGCGGGGGACTCAGGCTTGAGAGGAGCGGGTTCCTGGACGCGTGGGACTTCGGCAGACACAGATAATAGAAAACAGAGAATAATAAGATGAATTTAGGATTGAGATAAGCAAAAATGGACAAATGCCGAGTTAATTTTACGTTCGGTCTCTCAACTTTAGCGCTAACCCCTAGTGCGACTTAATTCACGATCGACGTTTCCTACTGTCCTGACAATTACTCTTCCCCCTCTCCCTCTCGCCAGCACCCTCCCACTTAAATATCAAGGTTCACTTCACTTCGTCGTTCAAACAACTCACATGATCGTACAAGATCCGTTGTCAAACTGACAAGGCAAGAAGGAAAGTGGTCCGTCGGTGTCGACCTCCTGTCCTACCTCTCCGGAGAAGAAGCTGTCGGAGATGCCGTCACGCTCGCGCTGAGCACTCCAGATGCGCTTCGTCTCGATGAGCATGGGGCGGTCGAGGGAGGAAGCTTCCTTGAGGGAGTCGATGACGTCCTGGGCGAGAAACTTGGAGGCAGAATCAGAGTACAGGTCTTGGCAGGCCTGGACAAGGGACGTGATTTCGGCGACGGCCTTGAGCGTTCCCGGCGTGGCCTCCTTGACGTTCGAAACCCTCTGCTCGAGGAGGGAAGGCAGGATGGCGGCGAAGACGCCGAGGGCGTTGTCGCTGGGGCTCAAGTCCGTGATGGTGCTCTCGCGGGACGCGAGGACGTACGAGGACATGATCTGAAGCATGAGGGCTCCGGCCCTGGGGGTGGCGACTGAGGAGGCGTCTCCCTTGGTGGCGATGCCCTTGAGCGCCTGGACGGCGGTGGAGAGCTTGAAGACTCCGGCGGAGTATTCTTTCTCCTTTCCCTTCTTGGCGAGGATGTTGCCGACGAGCTCCGTGACCTCGCTACCGGCAGCGGGGGGGATCTCAGAAGAGGTGCTTTCTTTGAGGATTCCGATGGTGAGCGTAGCCTTCAGGGAGTGGACGCCGACGACAGAGCGCGCGATGGGCTGCAAAGTCTGGATGACCTTGTTCTTCCTGAAGAGGTCATTGAGAACGTCCTGGTGCTGGCTCAAGTTGAGGAGCGTGAAGAGGGCGAAGTCCTCGGTACTGTTGTTGCTCCAGCGCGCAGCTCCGGAGGGTGCCTTCAAGCACTGCACGAGTGCAGAGACGATCTCGGTGGAGGCAATGCGGGTTGCAGCGCTCTCGGACCGGGAGAGGTTCTTGAGGAGACCGCAGCTCCACCTAACCCCCTCGCTCTTGCCCGAGCCGGCCTTGGCCTTGACGCCATCCTTCAGAAGGACCTGGATGGTGTCGAGCAAGTCCGGGTTCGCCGCGATGATGGGCACCGCGCTCTCGAGGAAGGAGAGGTTCATGAGCGCGATGCAGGCGAGGTAGGACTCGGCGGGGTCGGTCTTGATTATCGTGACGAGGGCGTCGATGATGTTGGCGCGGCTGTGCTCGTTGTTCATTATCAATTTCTTGTTGTCGGACGGGATGGAGAGATTGTTCAGGGAAAGGAGGGCCAGGTGGCGGGCGTCGCCGCTGGAGGCGAGGAGGCACTCGCACAAGGACTCGATGATCTCAGGCTCAGTCTTGATGATAATGGTGCGGTTCTTCTTGTGAGAGACGTCAGACAGCTCGTAGATGGCCTTGGCGGCGCGCTTGCGCTCCTTCGGCTCCTTGTTGGAGAGGAGGTCTGCGCGTTGTGGATATTATGTTCGGGGTTTAGTGTTAGAAGGAGATGAACACGGGGACAGGTCAGAGATTCCGACAACTATACGCATCGAGAGCTGGCGAGGTGAAAATGAGATGAATAACTCACCTTTGAGGCCTTGGAGGTCGGCCATGCTGTATGCTTTAGGATCGGGCGCAGGACTGTTGTCCGCAGTGCGCGTTCCGGCCTTACCGGCCTTACCAGCAGGTGCAGCATCAGTTTTCTGGGGGGTGAGTTAGCGGGTTGAGGTCGCGACACGTTCATGTAAAAAAGGAAAGGTAAGGGCGCTTTCGCGGAGGGGGGTTTTTTGTTGCTGGTCTCATCCGCATAGATAAGACGCGCAATACGAATATATTGGGCTGCGCGGCTTTCGGATAAGGAGCTTGGGGTTGCATTACATTATCTAACGGGCGTTTCTCTCTCTCTTGCTTTCTGCAATCCAATTGGGACAAATAGCGATCCGAACGCTGGTTCAGATAACTCACCGCAGTTTTCTTGGCAGTGATTCCCATTTGGATAGGTTTGGTTGGAGCTGAGACGATTGGTGAGGACAATTGACTAAGAAGCTAAAATTGGAAGAATTTGGCATTTCTGCTTTTCAGCTGTTTGCTTTTCATTTTCTCCCTCGCCGCCATTCGTTCTGTAACTGCAAAGCACCAACTAGAACTAGACTGCTGCTTGCGCAAAAATGCAGGTGAGGAAAAACGATAAATACGCTGATAAGAATTCATCCCACGCCAT
>BRXX01000404.1:650-20407 GCA_030267905.1 Triparma verrucosa
AATACAAACGGGGTGGGCAACAGCAGCTAAAGTGTTACAAATAGCTATTACCCGTCCGCTAAAATTGCGCCAAAGCTGCGCTCTTTATTATCCTTACATCCCCCCTCCCCCCTCCCCCCTCAAAAAAATTGCGTCTAACATGTGTGTTACATGTTTCAAAATTGACGCGTCGTTGGTGCTTTATCACCCCATCATTCCCTTCATAAAATTGTGTGACACCGCGTATGCCGCACCTCCATATCCCGCCTACTCCTCCCTCTTCCTATGCTATCATGGTGAGAACTTCAAAACTTAGTCGTTCCAGCACTTTCCAGCGGGGAAGGCCACATTGAAGGCGCTCTGGCAGGTGGCGAAGCCGAGAGCAGTGCTGGATCCGGCAATGGCGCAGCCAGTGAGGTCGGGGGTTCCGTCCGCGATTCCGACGACGTTGATGAGGAAGTTCTGGTCGGGAAGGTAGGCGGCGTCGGTGCCGACGAAGAAGCCGGTGGCTCCTCCGATGGCGACACTGAGGCTGGCGTCGTTCTTCGAGTTCTCGTAGGTGGGCTCCTCGATGTACTCCATACTGGAGAAGATGGTACGTCCGCCGCGGAGGCCGAGGTAGAAGAGGGTTCCGCATCCGACCCAGGTTCCGGCAAAGACGGAGGCGAAGGGAAGGTTCATGCCCTGAAGGGTGTTGACGATGGGCTGCCATCCGGTTCCGGAGCAGAAGGCGGCGGTGGCGAGGAGGAAGCCGGTCTGGGCCTCCGCCTTCATGTTAATGTCCTCGGATCCGGTGATGGCCTTCTTGGCGGCGTAGTAGGCAGTGTGGCCGGTGAAGACACCGACAAAGTCACCAGCGCCCGTGGTGAGGGCAAAGTTGAGGGTGTCGGCCTCAAAGCCGGCGCCATCGGCGACGATGGAGGCGGACTGCCAGCCTGGGGTGGGAGTTTGGAGGGGGGGGGGGGGGGGGTGAGGGGTGAGAATGGGATGGGTTGAGAACTACTACTACTTTGCCACAAATTTTGGTTGGAACAGTTGCGGTGTCTAAGCGTATTGCGGGGGTAAACGACCAGCTACGGCCCCAGAAGCGAATCGATGGCGGTCCGAGCAGTCGGTATATGGGGGTGAGGGCGAATTTCGGGGCCGACGGCCGTCGTTGAGACAGGGGTGACATCCTCATTTCTCATAGGTCAGCCCTGTCTCCTCTAAATATTTCAGGGGGGAAGGAGGGATTTCTACTCACCAAAGCCGGCAGGGAAGATCTTGGACACCGTGACCTCGGCGGTGGATACGAAGCGGTCGGCTATCGAGGAGGTGGGGGCGGAATCGTCGATGGTGGGGGCGGTGGCGGCCTCAGCGGTGACGGGCTGAGTTTTGGTGACCATGGTCTACAAGAATTGTGTTAGTTTGGGCAATCCGGGGGCGCGGGAGAACATATTTTGGCCTCACCCTGACATTCCTGCTAAGGAGAGTTCTTGAGAGAGTGCGCTGGGCGATCATCTTGCGTATTGGTTTGTTTTACTGATTAAATTTTTTTGTGTCGATGTGTTCCTCGTCCACCTATGTGATCCTCCAAATTATGAGGGGTGAACTGCACTACCGACGACCGAGGTATTGGTTCCCGTTATCGCACTTAAGCACCATATCCTTCCCTCTAAGCATTACCAAATTCCAATTGGCGTCGTAATGGGCAAGATATGAGGGTTGCCCCTGTGGGCATTTATTTTTCTCTTTTTTCTCAAAAGGTGAAATTCTCTGCTATTCACCTTCAGTACTGATAGTCCGATAAACCGACAAATAACGATGAAATTCGCTGTCCTCTTTGCCCTGCTGCTCCACGGAGCGACTGCCACCAACACATGTGTGACAGATTTCGACGCCGACGCCGGAGTGGATTATTACCCCAACAAAGGTGAGCACTACCGTTTTTCCGATCTCTTGGTCATGAGCCGCCCTTTGTATGGCCTTTCGAGGCGCCACACGCCCCCAAACAACCTCCAGCGTATAAATTTCCATGATCATCAGCCATTGTGAACAGATCAGACGTCTAGCGTAACGTTAAATGTAACAAAATTGTGGAACAAAATAAAATGCATGCCGACGCCTTGCAGAGAAGAAAAAGAAGGACCAATATAACACTGAAATACGTCCAAGCTGGCCCTCGGTCCGGACTTTATCGCTCGTAACAACCTTTCTCTGGCTGTCCGTGGGGGTGTCGGCTCCGATCGGCGAAAAAAATAAAACTTTCTCTCTCCTCCAAAAGCTTTGTGGTGACTGTCGACATCTGCGAAATCTGACCCCAAGAACCGCCCCCCAACACACTTCACCGCACCATCGTCGCAGTCGAGTTCGAGTATGCCAGTTCCCTCTCTGTCTCCTACCACCTGAACTACAAGAAGCTCGTCTTCACGAACTGGTCTGGCGCCTACACCACTTGCGTCGTCAAGTGCGGCACCACCCTCCCGTCCGATGTCACCGGCTGCGACACCACCATCAGCCCCGAGACCAACAAAATGGCCATCACATCGGCCAGCATGATTCCCTACATCCACAGCATGGGCATGCTCGAGAAGATCGAGCTCGTCATGGTCGGCACCTCCAGCATCCAGAACAGCTGCGTGCTCGACCTTATCTCCGACGGCACCATCCTTGCCACCGATCCGGCCGGCAACGGCTACACATGGAGTTCGTCAATGGACACGTCCCACGTCGAAGACGAAATTGAGTTCACCCTGACCCCCACTTACGGGGACGTCTCCGCTGTGAAGAACTCGGTCCCCTTCGGGGAGTGGAACGACCCCAGCTTCTTGGGCAGGCCCGAGTGGATCGAGTACTTGGGAGCCCTCACTGACCAGGAGTTCCTCGCCATGAACATCTACGCCGAGCAGAAGAACAGGATCGAGTGCATCACCAACAACGTCGAGACCATCAGGGAGAACTACCCCGTGGACAACTCCGGTGTGAAGGTTCTGTGGGCCACTCGCAGTGACTACGTCACTTCCGGCGGAGTCAGCCACGAGGGCTGGGACGTCGCCACCTGCGTCGAGGATGCGGACTCTTACGGAGGCGTCGGGCCTTACTACTGCGAGGCCGCCACCCTCTTGGGAATGGATTTGCTCAACACCACCGCTGGATCGGTCAATGCCGGAGGCGCCATCTACATGACCAACGCTGAGTTCGAGGCGTACGGTAAAGATGCCACTCACTGGATATACAACGCCGCCTTCGACGAAGACGACCTCACCACCCGCTTCCCCTTCATCACCACCTTCAAGTCGTACCAAGACAAGACTATCTACGACCCCCAGAAGCGCGGCATGAACGATTTCTTCGAGACCTGGACCAACCAGGCCGACACCTTCATCGAGGACTTGGCCAGTATCACCGTTGACGCTGGTTTCTTGGACGGCGACGACACCACCCACGTTTCCGTCTTCTACCGCAATGTCTTCACTGAGCCCACCGGAAGCTTCGGCACCTGCCCCGGAGCCACTCTCGAGCTTCTCAGTGACCAGTGCTCGGCCATCAGCGAGGTCTACACCCTAGGAGGCCCCGCGCCCGTCGCTTCGTTAAAGGTCGCGGCTGCTCTTGCCGCCTTCGTGGGAGGTGCTTTCTTAGCGCTGTAAATCTGTCATTGCCACTGGTGAAACAAGGGTTAACATGCAAGATTGGGTTGGATGTTTGGGAGAGGGGGGAAGAGTTTAATCAAAATAAATCACAAGCATGATATTAAAAACGTCTATCGTACATTATTGTTTTTGCCGAATGGCTTTGAGCATTGCTGGGTCTTCCACCAGCTCGTCCAGTATCATCTCCTTAACCCTTTCATCAAAAAATTCCGGTTCCTCTTCAATCCAAGTTGGCAGCCTCTGGTTTAGCCACGCTTTCACTTCTTCAATGATCGGTTGGTACATTGATTTATGGCATTTTAATAAAGCAATCTTCTTGGAGTCTTCCGTCGCGTCTGTGAACCTTTTTTAATAAAATTCGGGCGCGGTTTGGAACCCTGTGAAGGTTCGTCTGAATTTCGCCGGGATGGTCAAAAGAAGCGCTGCGAAGGAAAGAATTTGCAGTGCTGTCAGTCCTCCAAGAACAAGGTACACCTGTTCCTTCGTAAATACACGGGGTAGGGTATCACGAACTTCTTCGTCTTCAACGTAGGCAAGGTACCTCAAGCCGAAATATAAGCTGACAATGGGCGTCGTGAGCATTGTTAAGGAGAAATATCCGCCACCAAATTCACTTGGGTGACGTGCATGGAGCGTGGCCGTGGAATCCATCATTGTCCTCATGAAAATTCGGATAAGTACTGAAACACAGATTCTGATAGGTGTTGATTCGATGTTTATCCAGTACGTAATATCCCCTCTTAACCCCTTGAAACACATCGCCACAGAATAGTCTATAGCTAAGTAAATTGCGAGGATTGAGGAACTCTCTACGTTGCATAATGCTAATGCGAATACTTTCGACGCGAGCTGAATTGTAGACATAAGCAAAATGAGGAGGCAGGTCGAAACTGTACGCCACCAGGAAAGAAGAGTAATTAGTCCGTAAAAGTCAGGAGTCTCGTACCGAGATGTTTTTGACACGTCCTTCTCAATTGAGATAGACGCGGAGATGAAGCCTGACGTCAAAATGCCGGAAATCAGGGAAACAATGGAGACCAAGGATTGATCCCCACTGACGAATGCCAGTGCTTGTATGATAGTTCCAGGTATGCACTCAGCGACCAACTCCACAACTCTCGCTATAATCATTTCAATGTGAGGAGAGAATTTTTTCCCCACGAGCTGAGGCTGCTTCGTTGCAACACGGTACGCATCGACGCCTGGCTTTATAAATAGTACAACAAAAAGTAGCTCTCAAAAAATTATCCTCTTTATTTGTTTCATGTTCTGGACGTATACCAAAAGCATCTGGAAGAACATAGAAAGAGCGATCGTGATGATTGTGGCGTTTGCACTCTGTGTCCGTCCAGTCCTGCGAAACTCTAGGACCTTCGCCACATCGCACACGAGGTCGAAGAAGGACAACGCCGCTCCAATGTACAGCGCAGCTTGGGCGACGGAGAAGAACTTCTCCTTCATCTCGGATATCGATCCGACCAAGGAGGAAGCTCTCCCGATTACCGGGGCGATCTTGACGGTTGACATTTGTCAAGCTAGGTCGAGGTTGCGGCCGGGGGGGGGGGGGGATGGGCGTCAAACTGCAAAGAAGAATTTCTCCGCCTTTCAAGCTACGTTATTGAGGTAAAGATTGCAGAGATCGTAAATTTAACTTAGAGGTAATAACGGCCAGAAAAATCTTGCCAATTTAGCGAACGATTCAGTGGGTATTTCGTGAAACACTTTCCCCCAAAATCACCTCAACCGACACACATCCTGATAATTTCGTGCGTACATTCACACACCCGAGTCAACGCGGCCTGCCTCAAAATCACTAACCCTTCGCCCCGCTCACCTCAAAAAACCCCAACCCCCGCGGTTCACCCCTCAGGCTTAACTCCTCCCCCGAACTAAACAGCCGACCCCCCCACCTCCTACTCCCCCCTTCCCCTTCCCCCGCGAGCCACCCCTTGCCGACATGGCTGATACGGAGAAGGGTGGCACCGGTATCGGGGCCATTGAGGCCGAATTTTCCACCAGCGCTTTCGAGGCCCTGGAGAGAGACTTTCAGGAGGTGAGATCGAGACACAACAGCCTGAAACGAATTAGGCGAGGTTCCCCCTCCCTCTTCCCCTCGCGTCCTAATTCCCCCCTGTCCCCTCCCTGCGCCCCTAACTAACCCCCGCCCGCCCCCTCCCTTACCTCCCTAGGTCCTCGCCGACCTCGTGGGCGATGACTCTCTGTCAAAGTTCCGTGAGGAGTATGAGAAGCTGCACCGGGCGCTCAAGAAGTCCCACGATCAGGAGAAGCGCCTGGTGAAGATGTGCAGGGAGCTGAACACGGAAATCGTGAACAATGCCGCCAAGGTGCAGTACGCCCTGCAGCTTGCGCAGAAGGACGACACTACAATAGCTAGTTTAAGGAAGGAGATTGAGAAGGCTTGGGCAATGGTCGACGTCTCCCACGAGAAGGAGGTCAGGGCCAAGGACACAATTAATCAGCTCAAGGACGAGATCGCGAACCTGTCGAAGCTCGTCGAGAAGGGGGCCGGGCTTTCGGTCGGGCAGGAGAATATGGTGAAGGAGCTCCTCCGAGTGAGGGACGAGCTCCAGCGCCAGACGGAGGAGCAGGGGGCCAATGTCAAGGTCCTCGGAGACCAGCTCCGCGAGCTGCACAAGCAGAACGAAACCTTAGATGGCGAGAAGACCAAAATGAGCGAAAAGATTGAAGCCCAGACGGAGACCATTGCGTCCCGTGACGCTGAGATCAGTAGGGAGGGTAGGAGAAGGGAACGCATGGACAAGGAGCTGCGCGACCTTCGAACCAAGCTCGACAAGAAGGCCGCCGAGCAGGAGTCCGTCTCACAGGAGGTGGGCGTCGCCAAGACTCAGGTGGGCCAGCTCGAGAAGCAGCTCGCCGAGGCGCGCGCCACCATGGAGAAGTACCTCCGCGACTACGACACCCTGTACCAGCGCACTCAGAAGCTGACTGAGGATTTGGAGGAGCAGATGGAGAAGACCGGCAACGTCCACGCCGACTACGTGCAGTCCCAGAAGGAGCTGAAGTTCAAGACGGACGACTGCAACCGCCTGATAACTGAGAAGAACCAGATGGAGCGCAAGGTCGACCGCGAGCACAAGAGCGCTCAGCGCTACAAGCAGCTGCTGGACAACAGCAAGACGCCGCTCTTGATGGCGCAACAGGAAGTCCAGTCTTTGAAGAACGAGCTGGAAATTTTCAAGCGCAGGGAGAACGCCAAGAATAAGGAGGTGGACATCCTCGAGCGTGAGAAGAACCTGCAGCTCACGCAGATTCAGAAGGTCGAGGACAACGTGAAGACGTCTGAGGACAAGGTCAGGCAGCAGGAACGCGCCGTGTCCGCCCTCGAGAACCAGCTCGCGCAGGCCAGGGCCGAGAGTGTCAAGAAGAATGAGATGATACACACAATTGAGAAGGAGCGAGAGAAGTACGGCAACGAGGCGTCTGAGGAGCGCAAGAACTATTTGAAGGCCATGGAGGAGGTGAAATTGAAGCAGTCCAAGATCGAGGAGGGCCAGAAGAAGATCGCAGAGGGCGAGGTGAAGCTGAAGCAGCAGCAGCAGCTCTACGAGTCCGTCCGATCCGACCGCAACCTCTACAGCAAAAATTTGATCGAGTCGCAGGACGAGATCGCAGAGATGAAGAGGAAGTTCAAGATCATGAATCACCAGATCGAGCAGCTCAAGGAGGAGATTTCCGCCAAGGACTCGGCCCTCGTTAAGGAGCACTTCGACCACCAGAAGGTCCAGAAGCAGAGGGAGCAGCAGAGGAACGAGATCTCTCGGATGAAGCGCCTAGGGGACCAGTATGACAACATCATCCACAAGCAGGACGCCGAGATCCGGCGCCTCGCCTCGATGATCCGCCGCATGGACGAGGAGGCTTTGACGCAGCGCAAGGAGTACGACCAGGTCATAAACGAGCGCGACATCCTCGGAACGCAGCTCATCCGGCGCAACGACGAGCTCGCCCTGCTGTACGAGAAGCTGAAGATCCAGCAGTCCACCCTTCGCAAGGGCGAGGCCCAGTACGCGCAGCGGGTCGAGGACATCCGCATAATGAAGCTCAAGATCAAGGACCTCCAGCGCGAGGCCGTCATCTCTAAGGGCAACGTCGTGAACGTCGACGGTGTCAGGAGGGAGCTCATGCACAAGAACAAGGAGCTCCTTCAGGAGAAGACGAAGGTGAAGGCGCTGAGCGAGGAGCTCGAGAACCCCATGAACGTCCACCGGTGGAGGAAGGTGAGACACTACATACGAGGAGTCTCAGCGACGAGCTGAGAAGGCATGCGTACTGGCTGTCGACGTGCCGCTTCCAATTTCGTTCACCATTTCTAACGTCACCACGCTTTGCTCTTGGTTCACAGCTCGAGGGCTCCGACCCCGCAACCTACGAGATGATCCAGAAGATCCAGACCCTCCAGCAGCGTCTGATAAAGAAAACCGAGGAGGTCGTGGAGAAGGACATGCTCATCCAAGAGAAGGAGAGGCTCTACTTGGAGCTGAAGAAGATCCTAGCCCGCCAGCCCGGCCCGGAGGTCGCGGAGCAGCTCTCCGTCTACCAGAGCAGCTTGAAGGAGAAGACCCGCCAGATGAAGGCCATGGCATCCGAGCTTAACATGTTCCAAGCCCAGTCCTCCGAGTACAAGTACGAGATAGAGCGCCTCACGAGGGAACTCCAGGACGTCAAGCGGAAGTTCTACGAGCAGAAGAGGAGGGAGGCGCTCGCGAGGGAGATGGAGGAGGAGGAGAACGTCATGGGGAGGACACAGGCGAGGAAGCAGGTGGAGGTTGCGCAGAAGAGTACCACGAGGTTTACGGGGGGAGGGTTTGCGATAAAGTAGAGTATTGAGTGTTGTGGGGTGGGGTGGGGAGTGGGGTGGGGTTAGGGTTGGGGGGGGGGGGGGGTGATTGGATTTGTGTACTAATAGCCAAAACAAACATTTTCGATAAAAAAAAAGAGCCCGCGCCCTCTTTCACTTCTCCCAACTCCTGATAACGTTGCAAATTTCTCTATCGAACTCAGTGTCTTCTACCCCTCCCCCCTCCTTATTAGGATCCCACATTCCGCACATGACGACTTTCTCCGTCCACACCTCGTAGATTTTTCTAAGACGCTCGTCCCAGTCGCAGTGGCTGGATCCAGCAGCCGCAGCGTGGAGGACGATGGTGTATCCTGTTGGAGAAGTTGTAGTGTAAAGAGTCAAAGGCGGCAGATTTATTGACTTCAAAGTTGGAGGAGCTGTGCTGGTTGGTGAGAGGCTTGGGAGGAGTTCCTTGAGCGAGAATAGCATGCCGTAGACGAGCTTCTCTCTTTCTTCCTTTTCGACTGTAGGTGGGACAGCAGAAGTGAAGGTTCGATTGTATAAACATGTACCATCACGTCTATAAATCAACAGATCGTATATAACGTTTGGCATAACGTTTGGGGCACCGGGCATAAGAACGGTCAACTACTAGTAGCACTGTACTAGTAGTGTAGTTAAGCGTGCTACTAGTGCTTGCTTTCTGCGCAAAACTGCAACCCTAACACAGCGCAAAACTGAAGCTGTGTGTGCAGCCAGGCGTCTAGCGAGCAGTATTAGTATTATAAGGACTTATTTGGGCCTTATTTAGGACTTATAACGTCCAAATACAAATATTTTAAAACAATATCTAGAACAATAACTTAAGAAAGGAGCGTGTCGAACACACTTCGAGACAATCGGCCGCGAATTGAAGCAGATATGAACCCTTTAAAAAAAAGTGGTATATATCTGGGATTAGGGTCGCATAATACGCCCTTAATACGGCCTACGGGGATGCGGGCGCACGCCCTTTTATTATGTTTTCTCGCCCTTCTTCTGCCTCTGCCTGTTATCTGCTTCCATCTTCCGCTGCCGTCTCCTTCAACTAAAATAAGGACTCCATCGACATGGCCTAAAATAATCTGCGGCTATGCCCCTCAAGATCGTGAGGATGACGCCGTCGTTGCACGCCGTCATTTATGTATTTATCTATTCACCGGTCTATTAACCCCTTCCGTCTCCGCCCACACTCCTACCCCTGTCGAACCTTCCGAGCGTTCAATCTATTCCTCAGCGTTCGGTCCTCTCTCAAAACGGAAAGTCCTCTGGGTAGGATCCGGCGACTTGTCAGCCGTGAGAAAGAATCTATTCAGAAGAGGTGACACCGTAATCGCCGTTGATTTAGTGAAGCCTTCCAAAGCTGACGTGACCAAGGCGAGAAAATACGCTGCCAAGGAAGGTTATGACCTGCGGTTTATGGTTGGCGACGCTACTTCATTGAATTTTAAAGACGAGCATTTCGACGCAGTTGTTTCGTCCATGTTTCTTTGTCAAGACTTTGATCCGGTAGTCGTTGTTAAGGAGATTCGTAGGGTTCTGAAGATGGGGGGGAGGTTCGGGTTTTACGAGCATATTGAAGATATTGATAGAGTGGTTGTGGATAAGGTGTTCGGGGATGAGGCAGTGATGAGACTTGAATACGAACCGCATTTAATAAATATTATGGCGGGGGTGGTGATAAAGCAATAAAAAATTTCATATCATAAACTATCATCATCATATTGGTCGCGACGTATTGGTCACGACAATAGTCTCACCCTCAGCGCTCTTTCCCCTTTCATACTCTGTCTTTTGCCTGACTCTTCCTCGGCCCGGTATTTCTAGAACCTGGCAGCTACCTCTCTCGTCCCCCTTGCCTTTCAAAATCAACGATTTCAAACGACCGTAATCGTAACGGATTGAGGGGACGTCAATGTCGATGCTATCTCCGTTCACTCGAAACTGCGACGACCGAAGCGAGTCGATAAGGAAGGGGTGTTCGTGAGATTAGATACATTACAACGACGGAACGACGGAACGACGGAACGACGGAACGACGGAACGACGGAACGACGGAACGACGGAACGACGGAAGTGTTGTCGCCCTTCGCTCCTAGCACACTCTCACCTGCTTCGAACTAGCCGGATCTAGAATTAACAAATACCTGCCGTCGACTGCGCTTCGATCGACAGGGAAGACGTCGTCGAAAGTGCCCGCCGTCCAGAGGCCGCCGATGGAGAATTCAGGCTTTGAGAAGCAACTTCCGCAGACGTCGAAATCACATTTTCTGCAACCAGAGTAATGTTCCTTGAAAGGGATGTTCCTTTCGCAAGCGTCGCAGACGGCGTTGGGGTTGCTTTGAGGCGTCAGGGGTTTCGAGCACGGGCACGATTTGTTCGTTGATGGTTTCGGGGGGGTTTTGCTGCTGCTACGATTCGTCAATGTTGGGGTGTTACTCTCCACGCCAACGATTGTTAAGGAGTGACCGGGGTACTGGAAGTATAGCGGCAAAGCAGCGCCCCCATCAGAGCCTCCCTCAAAATACCCCCAAACGAACTTCATTAATTCAACGACGATGTTCGTTCTACTCCCAGCGAACGATTGATTCGGCGTCACTTTCTCGACTCTAAATTCTCGGGTCCTTGATATCAAACCTAGCATGTTTATTACGTGAGCGAATTCGAGGGCCCCTGTCCACCTCTTTGAGCCAACTATTTCACCGCCGAAATGCACGGAACCTTGCAGGTCGAAACCGTTGACCCAGCCTATTTTTATCATTTTTTGCAAAGATATTATGCTGGGCTCGTCGAAACCCTCGGGTAACTTTTCATCCCCCCGTCCCGTGAGAATATTTAAAGAAGTCTTCAGGGGATGGGGGGAAGGTGACAAGAGAATGGAAGACAATACCATCCTAAAATTCTCGTATCCGCAGCTCCATTTGGTGGACTGCTTGTAGAGGCGGAGTGACGGGGCGCAGAGGCGGAAGAAACGGCGGGGGGGCGGATCGAACAATTCCTTGGCGGCGTGGAGGTGGGTCAATTCTGTTGAGAGGAGATTGATCACGTTTTTGTAGGCAGAGGCGGAGGCGGAGGCGGAGGAGGTTGAGAACGGCATGGACTTGGCGTGCTTTCTGAGCTGAGTGAGCAGATGAGCGGGGACGTCGGAGTTGTTGCTATCTCCGTCGTCATCGTCATCGATAGTTATTACTTCGAGCGGCCTTTTCTTGCCCTTTCCATCGCCCTCGCCCTCGCCCTCACCCTCCGGTATCCTGATCGATAAGCACACCTCGCACTGCAGCACCATCGGGCCGTTCTCAAATGTGCACGTTGTACAGCACCACATGTTACTGTCCCG
Source organism: Triparma verrucosa (assembly GCA_030267905.1). Taxonomy (NCBI): domain Eukaryota; class Bolidophyceae; order Parmales; family Triparmaceae; genus Triparma; species Triparma verrucosa. The sequence continues at coordinate 12,457 of BRXX01000404.1, forward strand.
AATAGGAGCAGCAAGAAATGCTACGATATGGGCTGGGAGCGAGAACGGGGAGGAGGAATCTGCCGCCGACCTCAAGAAAGTGTTTTTTATAATGATTACGGTAAGTTAAAAGTGCGAAGAAAGTCTGCTAGAATCGGTGACGGTATGAGGAGTAGTTTGTCGATTGCACAGCGCAATTCTAGTGCGGATACGGTTAGAATTTCACCAACTAAGTGAAGTGGTGTGATCCCTGGAAAAAGACATCCAATGATAGGTTTACTCTGTTACTTAGTTAGTTAACGAGCCCCACTGACTGACGCTGATTCTGCAATATATAGAAGCCCCGAATTCGTCTTAATAAGCGCTATAAAAAGCGCTGTGAAGGTTCTATTTTGTCTTCTCTTCTACGGGATCTTCTACTACTTCCGCACCAGGTCCTCTTTTGACACGCCACAATGTCAGCTTCGATCGATCAATCGAATTACGGTTCCATCAACTCTGGATTCAACTCTAGCCCTCCCTCAAATCGCTACCAGTACGGCAAGACGACCCTTATCTTCGGTTCCTTAACTCTCCTCTCAACCGTCTCCATCCTACTAATGTCCTTCTCCCCCTTCACCTTCTTCCTTTCCCCCCCTCCCCTCCCCTTCAAAATCTCTCTAATCCGTCACTCCGACAAGCCTTCAAACTCCACCTCGACCCACTACATCCACCTCTCCCCCCTCGGCTCTGATAGGGCTATCCACTGGTCCCTCCTCCCTCTCTCTCCGCGACGTTTAATAGCTAGGAAACCCGAAGCCCCGAAGTACGTTTTAAGGGAAATAGAAACTCTTGAACCTTTAAGCAGAATACTTAATAAAAGGATATTGGAAGTTGGCGTCAATGACAGTTTCGTGGGGGACATTTTGGAGGAGGGACGTAGGAGGGGAGGGTATGAAGCGATTATATGTTGGGAGGTACGTTTGTGTGTGGTGCGTTTTTTAATGTTGTCGTCGTTTGTTACTATTCTTACACCTTTCTTTCTTCTTTTTTCGTGAAGCATTATAACTTCCATAGTTTGTGTAGAAAATTAGGGGGCGACATTGACGTGGAATGTCCGGGACAATTGAGGGCATGGCCTAACGATGATTATTCTAGTATGTGTACATTTCATTATGAGGGGGGGAGGCTGGTTGAGATTGAGGTCGATAGGGAGATTGGGAAGATGGAGGAGGATTATTAATACGGGTAGATGTCTTTTTTTGGAGAAAAAATTAAGAAGAGAGAGTTGGTTACTTCATGTGATAACATCCCCTCCATGGCTGTAACGTTAGATACGTCCCACAAAGACAGATCGCCGTAACTAGGGAAAGAATCATTTTTCGTTAGAAAAAAACTCGCTCTCAGCCGTTGTTTTTATTAGCATTCTGATTTTGCTGCGCCTCCTTCTCCAGCCTCTCCCTGAAGCCTCCGATCCTCCGTGTGATGTCCTTGACGCCATCCTCCACCCTCCCCCAGTCCTGCTTTGCGATGGCCTTTCCGAACTTGCTCATGAACTTGTCCGGGTGCCATCTGATGGTTTCCCTCCTCACCGCCTTCTTCTTCTCCTGGTACGTGTTGAAATCCTCACACCCTAATGTCCTCCAGGTTTCGCCTGAAGAGCAGGTCAGGGTAAGTTTTGGTAGCCAGGGTATGTTGTCGTATTTTATGGTACCCTCCGAGCTGGGTCTCAGGGCTGTTTAGGACCGAAGCGAAGCGACGAGTGAGTATAAAGTAGCAACAGACAAAGCTTCGTCCTCGCAGTCTCACCTAGGCTCTCGAAGCCCACCCACATTGAGGAGTAGGTCCTGACTGCGATATCGTCAAGTTTCTTGTTGCTCTCCTCGCGTTTGGCGCGTTCCCGGAATTTGTTGAGTTCAGCTTCGAGAGGGTCGGAGTATTTCACCCCGCTTTTGTGTCCCTCGTTCCTCCGTCCGGCTCCCTTCTCCTTTTCCTTCGCATTGCTATTGCCACCTCCACCCCCCCTTCCCCTATCACTTCCCCCATCTAACCCTAACGCGGCCCTGTTGGCGTTCAGTCTCCCCTTCCTCTCCCTCTTATATTTATCCTCGGCTGTGTTGTTATAATTGTAGCTGGGCCGCACTCTAGGGTTCGGCTGAACATCTGCGACGGGCACTAACGAGTTAGAATTACGCGGGTGGTGATAATGCGCAAGTTGACGAATTTTTAACTCGTCGCTTCGCTCCGGCTTCGTCCTCATAGCTTCTCACCTGGTTTCTCCTCCTCTTCGCTCTCCTCGTCCTCGTCTTTCACGGTCTCTGGCCTGAACTTCCTCGCCCTCGACTTCTTGGCCTTGTTGAGACTCGCCCGAATCTCGTCCATATCGAAATCGGTCCCGTTCGGAAACAAATCCGCCACGTCAAATCTAAAATTGTCCCTCTTGCTTCCTGCTCCGCCCTTGCTCTTGCCCTCATCCTTGTTGCGACGGTGGTGGCCTTTGCCATTGTCCCATGATGGACGGTTCGGGTTCTTGGGAGAGAGAATTGGGTTAACTTTAACCCCTCCTCCTCCTCCTCCTCCTCCTCCTCCCCCTCCCGCAGAACTTGATCTAGCTCCTGTATAGCGAGACGGGCGGGCTGCCGTGTTGAACCTACTATTCTTGCTTTTGAAGCTCGGTTTCGGCTTCGGGTCCGGGACTACAACAAGCAGTAAGCGTGAAGATTTTGGTTAGATGCTGCAACTATACCTCTTCGCTTCGCTCCTCTTTGTCGTAGTTCGCTCCTCCTCACCTTGCACCTTCGTTGCCGATGCTGGCTTTCGCCACGACGGTTGTGACGGCTTGACCTCCTTCTCGGCATTCGCATTCGCCTTTTCGGGAGATTCTTCAGATTCCGTTTCCTTTTCCTTTTGAGCAGCTGCTGCTGCCGACACCGTCATGAAAATCCTTTCCTTCCTCTCCTTCTCATACTCGTGCTGCTTCCGCCTGACCTCTCTCTCCACTCTCCTCCTCTCCTTAGCCCGGGACTCCTCCTCCTTCCTCGCAATATGCGCACTTCCGCCCCTCTTCTCGCCCCCTCGCCCCTTCCTTCCGTCAATTCCGTCGACAACCTTCTGAAGCCTCTTGATCTCCTCCTTTGCTTGTCGTTTCATTACTAGGGTCTCCTTTCTCAACTTGCTGTACCGGGCCGCTATATCCTTGTTCACGTAAGCTTGGTCTGCTTCTCCTCCAGATGACTCAGATTCTTCTGACGAAGGGGGGGAATAGGGCATCCTAACCCTGCTAAACTTGTGCATGCCGCAGCGAGGAAGAACGAACTTAATTTAACCTGCACAAAACACTTTACGACGACAAGCGGATTGGGTAAAACTTCTGAGAGCTTTGACTAGCTAGTGGCGTTAAGGAAAGGCTCTGAAATCGACGCGTGGAGTGCTATCCTTGGTTGGCTTTAACGAATCTATATTTCATTTTTGTCCAAAAGAAAGGCTGATTGAGCAAGAAACCTTCCGGCAACAATGACGGAGATGAATGCTGACACTGTGAGTTCTGTCGGCCGCCCCCCGTGCTACGCCCGGTCTGCGTGGACACCATCCCCGACCGTGATCCGTCGTCAATGAAATTTTAACTGTAAAGGTTTAAGGGTTTGAGTTTGGACGGGACATACCTTTGCCTGCAAAAAAGATCAAGTTAGAGCCGCTACCGGGGGCTACGGGTTCTCTTATCCTCGCTTCCCTGCTAGGAGACGTCCCAAGGCATGTTCCGCTTCGAATTCTAACCCTTATATAACCCCCAAAACCCTGCTCGCCCCCTCACTCTCCCGGTCCCCTCAGCTCAAGGAGCTTATCAAAAAAGATAAGCTCTACATCACCCCCGAACTAAACGACAAGCTCTACCTCCACTACAAGGGGTTTAAGAAGGTTGAGAACCTCGAAGCCTACACGGGGCTCCGCGTCTTGTGGCTGGAGGGGAATGGTCTCGACAAGATCGAAGGTAAGGGCGAGAGAGAGAAGTGAGTCGGAGTTGGACAGCACAAACTAACACTAACACGACCACGCACGTATTCCTAACGCAGGGCTCGAGGCGCAGACCGAAATGAGGACCCTCTACTTGCAGGAGAACATCATCACCAAGATTGAAAATCTCGACTCCATGACCAAACTCGACACCCTCAACATCTCCAAGAACTTCGTCTCCAAGATCGAGAACCTTAGCCACATGAAGGATCTGAAGACGCTCATTATTAGCAACAACAATTTGACGACCGCCGAAAGTATTGAGCACGTCAAGGACATTCCGAGCTTGAACGCGCTGGACGTTCAACAGAACAAGATCGACGACGACCCTGAGAAGCTCCTGTCGATCCTTGAGGCCTGCCCAGATCTCCGCGTGGTCTACTTGAAGGGGAACGACATAGTTAAGAAAATCTCTCACTACCGTAAAACCTTAATCAGCCGCTGCAAGATGCTGAAATATTTGGACGATCGCCCGGTGTTTGAGGACGAGCGCAAGAGGTGTGATGCTTGGGGCAAGGTGATGAAGGAGACCGGCGACGTGCAGAAGGTGAGGGCTGACGAGCTGAGGCAGCGCTATTGCGCGATATCAACATATAACAGAGCGGCGAGGAGAAAAGCGACGATACTTCCATACAGCTCTGCCTTTTCAACATACATTAACTAGTCAATTCTTCCGTGCGTAATGTCGCTGCTGCTGTCGATTCCTCCGGCGATAATTGTTTCTAACGTCACAATCATCTACTTCTTTGCGAATCGCATCGCTCCGCTCGTCGCAGGCGCAGGAGGCGGAGAGGGAGGCGATCAAGATGATCAGGGAGGAGAAGAAGGCGAGGGAGGAGAGGTCCTTCAGGCAGTTCGAGGAGATGGTCAGGGAGGGGCAGAAGATCAAGAGGGAGAGGGAGGAGGCCGAGAGGGCCAAGAACGGCGGAGTACTCGGCGAGAAGACCATCGTCTCGACGGACCACAAGGTCTTCGGCAGCGACGGCGCCGTGATCGACGAGAAGAAGGTCGAGCAGGACATGGGGGTCGGAAGCCACCTGGTGAACGTCGATGCGATGAGGAAGAAGGGCATCAATCCTTTCAGCGGGGAGCCGATCGTCGACGTCAAGGAGTCCAAGGTGGTGAAGGATGCTCGGGAGGAGAGGTGGGGTCCCGGAAGCGAGCAGAGGAGCCTGACCAAGAACGTTCCCATCTCCGAACTCCCCCCCGCCCCCCCTACCACCAACGACGAGATCTGGGGCGACGAGGACTTCTCCGCCGAGGCCAGGAAGGAGAAGGAGCTCGAGGAATACTACGCCAACACCGCCGGGGACAAGGCCAACTGGGAGAAGGACGACGAGGGCCTGGCCAGCGAGCTCAAGAGGCTGCAGGCCAAGACCGAGGCTCTGAACATGAAGGCCATCAAGGAGCACGAGCAGAGGATGAAGCTCGAGGCCGTGCCGCCGCCGCCGCCCGTGAAGGACATCAAGGAAAGGATCGGAGAGAACGCCGAGCTCGGCATCGGAGGGAGCTGGCCCAAGAAGGGAGTCAAGAAGACAGACTTTGACGAGTTGGATTGAGGAGGATGACGAGGATGACGAGGAGGATATAAAAAGGGGGAGGAGGCTTTGACAAAATGAATGAACACAACTATTATTCTTAGTTAAGGAAATCGTCATTTCCTTCCATTACGCTTGACAAGTCCCAGTTGTTGGTGCTTGCCTCGAGGTCGAACGATGTCGCATCTTTGAACATTCGTGTGATATTCGAAACATTTGCAACGTTCCAAGAGGAGAGATCGCCGTTGAACGCCGAGGCTCCCTTGAACATCGCCTGCATAGTTGTAACGTTGGATACATTCCAAGTAGACAGATCGCTGTTAAACATCGAGGCTTGATAGAACATCCCCGACATGATTGTAACGTTGAATACGTCCCATGAAGACAGATCGCCGTTAAACGCCTTCGCGCAATAGAACATCCCCTCCATGGTTGTAACGTTGGACACGTCCCACTTTGATATGTCCTCGTTAAAACATTCTGCCGCTTCTCCAGCAAATTCATCTCCAGCACTAAACAACCCCAACATGCTCGTCACCTCCGACGTGTTCCAAATACTAATATGACCGTAAATCTCCCTCGCCGCCTCAGCATCCTCACACCACGCCTTCGCAGCTACCTTTATATCAGCGTCGCTCCGCTTCAGCAATGCGTCTAATTTCGGTTTCGCTCTCAGACGGAAGCCCCTCGCTAACTGCGTCGCTACATGAAGCGAATCGAAACCAGAAAGGAACGAAACAATGTACCCCTGAACGTCCTCATTGAGTGGAGGAATATTAGACCTCGCCTCGAGCGTCTCGACGAGGAGGGTAGCTAGAGCGGCTTTCTCCGTCTTACTCTTGTAGTTGATGAAGTTGGCGTCCAGCTGGGCCTTCAGAGCAGCCACAGTCATTGACGAAATGTCAACGGAGACTCCATCGGCGGCAGAATTAGACTCTGAACCTTCATATACTTCCTCCTGATCACCTCCGCCCTCTAAACTGTTCGGATTTGGTTTCTCAATTGAACATCAGACGTTCTTTTAGACATATTGCGTAATAATGAATGATAAAAGTGGATATTTCCTTTTGCAGGACAATCACCACAATTTCAGGCAACTGCATCGATTATTCATCACACGAACAATTTTCTACGCCCTCTACTAGCGCCCTATCGCGATACCGTAAAGTAAAATCCAGATACTAACGCCATAAACACTGTGCGACTTTAAAATAACGATAAAATAACGATTGAGGGTGTGTTGAAAAACGACCTCCGCACTTCATTACAGCAATAGCAGCAGCTGTACCAGCGTCGGCGTACCAGCGTCGGCGTACCAGCGTCGGCGTACATGGGGGGTCATGCCGCCTGGCGTAAACGCGTAAAGAATGGTGACCTCGCCAAAGGTTCAGGCGGCGCCATATGCCGTCACAGGCCCCATTTTAACAGGGGCAAGCCAATACTGAAGAAGGGGCAGCTGAGGGGTGGGAATCCCAAGAAGAAGGGAAAGGGGAAATATGGGGAGGAATTAGATGAGAGCGATAATGAGGAGATAGATGAGAGCAGCAATAATAGCAGCAACATCGCAACTACCACCACCATCAATAACATGCTCACTAAATTGACGACAATAGTCATCCTGACATTCCTGATAAAGTGGGTAATGTTCTAATTTAAATGATTTAGATTTTCTTCTCTTCGTCCCTCCAGTCTATTCTTTATCCCTCGGTCGTTTCTACCTTGAGGCCTTCCCCCCCCCTCCTCCCGTGCAGGTTCTTGTAAGTCTTTTCCGGGCTCCTCAGTTCGATGAGCGCCTTCGCCTCGTCGCTGATCTCGTACATTTGCCTCTTGCCTCCTCCTCCTCCATCGTCCCCCCCCCAGCTCTCTCCTCCCACGCTGCCGCCGCTGACGTACCCCTCGCTGACCTGGCTCATCCTCCTCCTGACCTCCCTGGTCTCCCCTACCCTGTCGACTCCCCTGACCCCATTGGCGCTCCTCCTGACCTTCAGTACCTCCTTCCCGAAGCTTATCCTCCTCGAGTTCTCCAGCCCCAAACTCCTGAAGTACTCGTCGCTCCTGTCCCTCGTCCTGAAAGGGCTCCTCAAGGGGCTCTTGTACGTCGTGTCCTTAGTGGGCTGCTTGAGGCTGCTGCTGGTGGTGCTCCTGTGCCTGCTGCCGTACATGCTGGGGGACTCTGATATGGCGGATATGCCGCCTAGGCTTTCGATTGAGCTTTGGGTTCTTAAAGATCGGGTGGAGGTGGGGAGGTGGGACTGGGGGGTGTGGAAGGGTTGGGAGTGGGGCGTAGAGACGCCGCCTCGGAGGCCGTAGATTACGGAGGTGGGGGGGTGGGGGCCGACGCCGGGGGCGGTGGAGGTGGAGGAGATTGGGGGGGAGTGAGATTTCATCAGGGAGGTTAGGTTGGAGGGGGAGGGGGCGGGGGGGGGGGGGGAGGGGGGGGGGGG
>BRXX01000404.1:20412-68897 GCA_030267905.1 Triparma verrucosa
GGGGGGGGGGAGCGAAGTGGGCGTGCTTGGGGGACTTTATTGAAGGGGGGGGGTTCAGGCTCTGCTCGTGGGCGGCCTTCTCTAGGGCTTCGAGTCTTTTCTCCCTCTCCTCGATCTCCACGCGCTTCCTCTCAATCTCCTTCTCCTGCTCAGCCAGTAGGGTCCTGCGGTCCTTTTCTGCGATATTCTCCGTGAGCTCGAACATCTGGGACTCCAGGCTGCTGAACCTGTTTAAGATTGGGTTAGATAATGCACTTATTACCTCGTCGTTTCGCTCCTCTTTTCTCACCTGGTCGATATTGTCGTCAAGGCGGAGGTCAGGGCGGACTTGTACTGGGCCACGGCCTCGGGTGTGGCGGGCTTCAAGGGAGTAGTAGTAGTGGTAGTAGGAGTCGTAGTTCGCTTGGACGCGAAGACGGGCGGAACATTTACGTCGAAATCGGCGGGTTTGTCCCACTGGGACTCGTTCGTCACGTAGTTGTAGTAGTAATTGTGGCCACTAGCGTCGTCCATTCTCTCCTCCCACGGGTACGGCTCGACCTTCTCCTCTGCGTCTACCAGTTTGCTTTGGATCTGGCTCAGGCTCTGACTCTGGCTCTGGCTCTGGCTCTGGCTCTGGCTCTGACTCTGACTCTGACTCTGACTCTGGACGGTCGATCCAGGCGAGAGTCCGTACTCCTCGGGAGCCTTCAGCACGAAGTCTTCGGCGCCGTCGTCAGCGCCGTGGATAGATCCCGTTCGCAATTGGCGATCGTGCGCGGAATTGATGTGAATTTCCATCGACTGGAGGAGGGACGACAGGTCCCCGCTTGGTTCTGCTGCTGGTAGAGAGACGGGAGCTGGCACTGGTGCTGACACTGGCGCTGACACTGGCACCAGTGAAATCGGTGCGGAAACTGGAGCCGGCTTTGTGGGAGGAGATAAAGTCCGTGCCTTCTTCGCAAATTTTGCGTTCCCATCGACGTTTTCGGCGAAGTTCGACATCCTTCGTTCGTAATCTTTGACGTGGCCGGTCATGTCGTTCAAAGTGTCCTCGAGGTTGGCAACCCTGGTAATCAGCTCAGCAACGACAACAGGTTCAGGCGCCGGAGGAGGTATGGTGCGAGGTGGGGGCGGGGGCGAAAGAATGGGCTCAGGTTCGGTCTGTTCCGTTTCAACAGCCCTGGTGACCAAGACCTTCTGTTGCTGCGGCGGATCGTTCCTCTGGGGCGACTGATAGTTCCCTTGCAAGCCTAACCCTAACTGTGCCGTCCCCCGGCGACGGCTGTTTGAGTGCGCCTGAAGGCCGGCAGCAGCGAAGGGGGAGTGATGGTGGATCATCCCCCCGGTAGTTTTGTGCTCTGGAGTGGAAGGACCAGCGGCCTGTTTGTGGGTGGGCTTAGTGGGAGAGTCTTCAATTTCCCGGATCTCAGGGATGGGTACCTACGGAAAGAGAAATAGGTCAGAACCCCAGAACAAAAGAGAACAAAACAGGACGCGCTCCTCACCTCCTCGTTCTCGTCGTCGTCGTCCTCTTCGTCCTCCATGTCCCCGTCCTTCTTCTCCTCTTCGGCTTCTCCCTCGAGGAGCTTCGCCTTTTGTAGGATGTCCGAGGCCGCAGAGACCAGTTTGATCCCGTCCACACTCGTGACACTTACCTCCCCAGCGGGAGGGTCGATTAGGCTCTCGTGCAGTGCCATAAGTTGTTCTGCAAGCTCTCCGACCTGGCTGATCATGTCCATCTTTCTGGGGTCCGCCTGGGCCAGCAGGCTCATCGAGTTGATCGGCTGGTCCTCAGAGAAGCCGACCATGGCGTCCTTCACTTCGTCCTGGCTCTCGCTCTCGCTCTCGCCACTCTCCTCCAACGCTTCGAGGTCGTCAGGGACGCCAAAGTAGTCCCGAAGCTGCGACGAGCGTAGCGATTCGCATGAAGGTTGTCGTTAACGAGTTGAAATAGCAAAAGTACGATAGCTAGTGTCGCGTTCCCAACTCGTCGCTTCGCTCCTCGCCGTCGCTCGTCGCATGAAGATTGTCTCCTCGCCGCCCCCCCCCCGCACTCACCTTTTTGTCCGTCCTCATGATTTCCCTCATGACCTCGATGTTCCTCCACCTGTCCATCCACTGGCTAGACCGGACGTCGGTGGCTCGGCGCTCGCTGGTGTTGCGGTTCTTCTGTGTGTATGTCACCGCGGCAACGTTGGCTGCAAGAGGGAGCATGTACTCCAGTATCATGTAGAACAGGGCGGCGCCTTTCCTGTGGTAAAAACTCTTGGCGTTCTCAATGGTGTGGACACCAGGGAACCTCGCCAAGCCCGTTTCAGCGATTGCGTCGTAGAACTTCTCGTACCGGACTCTCTTCTCCTTCTCGATGCACTCCTTCTGGAAAATTAGATTTACCATGGGGATCTTGAATTCTTCGCTGAGCATTCCGGCGTCTGTCATCATGTGGATGAATTGGAATCGGTTGAGATTAGCGCTGGGACCGACGTTAAGGCGTTCGGCGACCTGGCAATAGTGAGTGTAAACCATTCTCATTTCCACCTCCACCCCGTTCCACCAAGCAGGAAAGGATTCCTCGAGCTGCAGCCGAGTTGGTTTTTAAGTTAGAGTTTTCAAAACGTAGCAAAAATCAAATTGTTTCGGCCTCTCGTCTCTCACCTCCTCAATTCCCTCCTTGTCAAAAGTCATGGTCGCGCTATCTTCCGCGTCCCTGATTGAGTTTTCGACGACCTTGCCCATCAGATCGCTTCCGTTGCCCTTGAATATGTGGCTACCTTGATCCATCCAAAAGAGCAATAATCGCCCTTTGTCCTCAACCCGGGGGAACTTCTTGTCCCACTTCCCCCCCGTGAAGACCTTCATCGCGATGGCACTCAGCATGATCAAAAAGTCGCCGAATCCGGCATACTTTTCCATCATCCTGTGCTTCTTGTTCTTGGCATTTATCTGGATGCCGTGTCCGGTGGAGTCGACCACTTCTCCATCCAAATTCTTCGTGCCCTTTCTCCCCGCTCTGAAGATCTCAACAACCTCGACGCGGCTGGCCAGCTCGGGAATGACAGAGTGCTCGGTCATGAACTTTATCCACGACTTTTCCTCGAGCTTGCCGTGAAGGCCTAGAGGCTCCAAGGCCTTGTCGTAGCTAGCGTATTGCTTGAATAAATTTCTCAGGGCGCTGTCGTGCTTCAAGAAGACGCTCTTCATTATGTGAAACGTGTGCTGCTGCTTGCTTGTCAGCTTCGTGACGGGATAAAGGTGCTTGCTATTGTGGTGGTGAGGATGATGATGCGTAGGAGAGACGGGGTAGTGCTGGTTGTTGTGGTGTTCATCGGAGTGGGTCGGGGCGTGGTCGTCGATGTTGGTGATGTACTGTGGTTCAAAAGCGTTGCGTTATTCTCTTTGGTTAGACGAGAAGCAGGAGGAGGAGAAGGCGTGGATACGCACGGCAAGAAGACAGGTTGCTCGCTTCATTCAGGGCGCAGCTAGTCCTTCCACTTTCCCAAGCTTACCTTTTTGAGTGTCGGGCTTAAGCGCCCTTCGATGGCACGGCTGGGGATAGATCTCCTATGAGGAATGTTGTCTGGGATCACAATGTGTGCAGGCTTCGAGGAAAGCTTCCTGTCCGACATTTTTTAAGAGCAGGAGGCCACAAGCAAACAGTCCTCCTCGGCTGAATGTGGTCAAATTGGGCTTCACAGCCGAAGATTGCGCCAGAAACAATAGACTTCGGTGAGATTGAGATCGAGAAGGGCCCTCGTTAGTTTGAATCAGGGCTAGCGGCACTAGAACAAATTCCCTGTAATTTTAGAGTGACAATTTCTCTCCCAACTTGCAAGCAACTGAAATCCCCTCAACCACTACCAACCCGCGCTTATCAGCACAAGTACCTTTCAAGCGGGTCCCTTGACATATTTACGACTCTAATTTCCCCAAATACAGTAAAATGTCGTCCCGCCTTCGAGGTTCACGAGGGACCATGCTTCCTGCCCCGGGCCAGGCAACATTGACCAACACAAAAGCCAAGTTTGTAGAAGATGTCGGATACAAGAGTTCTCCTGGTACCACTCCCGGAAAATCTAAGACTTCCAAGCGCACCTTCAAGCTATCCGGGTCACACTACAGCGACGGGGAGCTGACCCCCCCCCAGATAGAGTACAGTCTCTCCTCCAAAAGCGGCACTATAGGGAGAGTTTTGGTTGATGATCAGGCTGTAGTCGTAATGTCGAGCAAGAAAACGTTGACGCCTGGATCAACTAGTAAGAGCGTTATCATGGTGAAGGGAAGAAACCGTAAAACTAGAAAGGTAAGGGAGGGAGGGGCTGCGTCTGTAGAGGCAGTAACCGAGGCAGTTGCATGATCATATTTTGGCCCTGGGGGCTAAAGCCAGCGCCTCTGGCTCCAGTTGTTGCCGTTTCTTCCGCTATAATGCCGCCGCAAGCGTCAGGGTTTCAGGAAATTGTACTCTCGACCGCACACATTACCCATCCTACCTCACTCACACATCATGACGTGTCTCACACCGTGCCCCACAAAACGATCTCGTGCCCCTTTACCTTCTCAGCTCGCGTTCGACTCCCGAATTACTGCCACTGACTGGATCCATACGGCCAAAGAATACCAGACTGCCTACAAGACCCGAATCTCCAAGCTTGACTCCACCGAGTTGGAGATGCACAAGAGCTACGTTGCGGCCTACCTTGAGACTTGCCAGTGGAGCGACGGAGAGGGCGACGATGGCTCCCATGCTATCGCACCTGCCCGGAAGAAAGCTGCCATGGCCCGCAAGAGCGTGATGCAACCCGGAGTGAAATCTGAGACCCAGACAATAACAATGGGCGGCAGGCAGTGGGCCATTTACGAGTCAGACGGCACGCCGTATTACGTCGACACCGAGACTGGAGCGTCCGTGTGGAACCTGGAGGGAGTTGAAACGCTTGAGGAGATGTTCAGGGCGGTTGATCTAGACCAAGACGGCACGCTCACCATTCCTGAGCTAGAGAGTGCGCTGAGAAATCTTGGCTTCAGTGAGGCGTTTCAGTCCGAGCTTAGAGGAATCATTGAGAAATTGAAGCTTGAGAAGAGCAAGGGGCTCGACTGGAAGTCCTTCATCGAGGAGCAGGTCCAGAAAGACTTTGCGGCCTACTCTATTGAGGAAGGCGCCAACCCCAACGTTACCATTAGCCAGGAGAACTTGAAGATTATGTTCCAGATGATAGACAAGGACGGCAACGGGAACCTCTCCGCAAACGAGTTGAGAGTGGCCCTCAAGACAGAAGAATTCGAACCAGAGACTAAAAAAGAGCTCATAAGCATGTACAGGGCCATCAAAGGAAAGGTTAACGGCGTCACGTGGAAGCAGTTCTACGAGAGGCTGATGAAGCGTGCCTTGGGGAGTGAGAAGAAGGCCGGCGCAAGCGAGGCGGGATACGGCCAGAGTCAGGCGGATACGCACAAAAACGCCAAGAAGATCACCATGGGGGGGAAGCAGTGGGCTGTGTACGAACATGAGGGAAACCCCTACTACATAGACGTTGTCTCCGGAGCCTCTGTTTGGAGTCTTGAGGGAATCGACAGTCTCGAGGAAATGTTCAACATCATAGATGCAGACCACGACGGCACCCTCACAATCGCTGAACTACAGAACGCGCTCAAATATAACACATTCAACGACGCTTTTTCCAAGGAGCTTGAGAAAATCATAGACGGCCTCAGAAATTCGGGGAAGGCCGGTGTCGACTGGAAGTCCTTCATCGAGGAGCAGGTTCAGAAGGACTTCTCCTCCTTTTCTCGCGCTTCTGGACTCATCGCGGCCACGAATATTTACGAGCTGCAGGAGACCTTTAGGAAGGTGGACGCGGACGGAAGCGGGGATCTCACTGCCCACGAAATTAGGGTCGCGCTCAAGACGCAAAAGTTCGAGCCGCACATCAAGGAGGAGCTCAAGAGCATGTACAAGGCCATCAAGGGCAAGGTCAATTCGATCAACTGGAGGCAGTTCCAGGAGAGGATCTTGAAGCGGTCCGAGGGACTTCAAATCGTTGATCCGCACGCTGGCGCGAGGAAATTCACCATGGGAGGCAGGACCTGGGCGCAGTACGAGTCCGACGGCGTCCCTTACTACATCGACGTCGAGTCTGGGGCTTCCGTGTGGAAGCTAGACGGCGTCGAGACTCTCGAGGAAATGTTCAACGCGATCGATGTCAACAAGGACGGGAAGTTGTCCATCAGGGAGCTGCAGGTAGCGCTCAAGGAGATGAGCTTCAGCGAAGAATTCAAGTTCGAGCTCAGGGAGATCGTCAAGACCTTGAGAAAGACGAGAAAAAAGGAGCTCGACTGGAAGGCTTTCATTGAGGAGCAGGTCCAGAAGGACTTTGCGAGCTATTCCATGGAGGAGGGCGCCGGCCTAAAAGACACAGAAGAAATAGGACGAATCTTCAACCTAATTGACAAGGATGGCAACCAGGAACTCACCGCTCAAGAACTTCGCACCTCGCTCAAAGCCGAGAAGTTCGAGCCGCACATTAAGAAGGAGCTCATCAGCATGTACAGGGCCATCAAGGGAAAGATGAACAGCATCACCTGGGATCAGTTCTACACCCGGCTCGCGGCAAGGAACGCCGAGGAGGGGACCAAGATCGAGGCTCAGGGCGACAAGCACGCCAACGCCAAGAAGATCACGATGGGCGGCAAGCAGTGGGCCATATACGAGGACAACGGCACGCCCTATTACGTCGACGTCGTCTCCGGACAGTCGGTTTGGAACTTGGAGGGAATAGAGACGCTCGAGGAGATGTTCAGGGCGATCGATGTTGACCAAGATGGCACCCTGAACATGCAAGAGCTGCAGCTGGGCCTGAACTCCTACAGCTTCAACGATGAGTTCAAGTTCGAGCTCGCGGAGATCATAAAGAAGATGCAACAGGAGGGTGTGGACGGAATCGACTGGCAGCACTTCATCGAGGATCAGGTCCAGAAGGACTTCCAGAGTTACCGGACGATGGAGGGCACCGCAATGGACGTCGACAAAATTCACGTCCTTGTCACTGTCTTCCGTGCCTGCGACGTGAACGGGGATGGAGACTTGACAGCTGAAGAGTTGAGGGCTGCGCTGCGATCGGATAAATTCGAGGACAGCATCAATCAAGAGATTAGAAGAATCCTCAAGGCGATCAAGGGAAAGACGAACGAGATCTCGTGGAAGGACTTTGTAGTGCAAGCGTACGGGGAGGACTCTGCCGGATCGATCACCCCCGATGACCTGGAGGCAATGATTCAGATTTTCAAGAGCATTGATGTTGACGGCGACGGCGTCCTCACCGTTGACGAGATTTCCTTGGCCATAACTTCGGACAAATTTGATCCTCACGTCGTGTCAGAGATCGAAGAAATGATCATATTAGCAGAAACACAAGGGAGGGATCACTTGACGTGGAGCGACTTTGTCAACCGGGCCCTACAGGGCGGTAAGCCGAAGGAATCTCAGAAAACTCGCCGCTGGGGAAAGAAGGAGATCGACTCGGCTGAAACCCAGACTTTGATCGAGATCTTCAAGACCATCGATGTCGACGGTGACGGCACTCTCGACCTTGACGAGCTCCGCAAGGTGATGCGTTCGGGCCACGCCTTTGACGAAAATGTCAAGGCGAAGATCAGAGAAATGATCGAGCTGATAAAGACTGGACAGGCCCAGAGCATCAGCTGGAAGGAGTTCTTGGACAAGGAGGGCGTCAAGACTGAGGATCAGATCATCAACGCGACGCCGGACGAGGTCAGCGCTCTGCTGGGCATGTTCAAGGCCATTGATGTAGACGGCGACGGCGCGCTGACCATTCAGGAGCTCAACAACGCCTTGTCAAGCGGCAAGTTTGGAGAGTACGTCAACATGGAGTTGGAGGCCATGATCCTCGTGGCCAAGAATCTTGGCAAGGACAAGATGACCTGGAACGAGTTCATGTACCACGCCTTGAACCCTGACTCAGCAGAGAGGCAGGAGCTGGCGCAGGAAAATATCCTGGAGGAATCTCAGATCAGCGGCAACTACGAAGAGTTGCATCAGCAGAAGCTGATTGACGAGCACCTAGCCCAGCAGCAGCTCATGATCGAGCAGATGAATCAACAGATCATGCAGCAGCCGTACATGCAGCCAGAACCCGAGGCTGTTTCGCCCTACGCTCCGATCAGCCCCTTCGACGCCAACTATGTGCATGCAATGCAGCAGAGATCGATGCAGCCGGTTGGACCTCCCGTCCAGTCCAACCCCTACTACGCCAACCCTTATCCGCAGGCGGTCCAGGCACCAGCGCCAGCGCCAGCGGCTGGGGTGGACAAGGCCGAGTTCGACAAGATGAAGACCAAGTGGCAGAACAAGCTCATTAACATGAGAACAGAGAAGGACAACTTGGAGGAGGAGAACGCCGAGATCAAGGGCACGATGGCCAAGCTCCTGCAGGAGCACGAGGAGACCATCGATGACCTCGAGATCAGAGAGGCCGAAGTGGAAAAGCTTCAGCGTCAGCTGAGGGGCGATGCGCACACTCCAAGGTGAGGAAGCGAAAAGCTGCTAGTAACTTCAGTCTAGAGTTCCGACGCCACTATGGTCGCTACGCAATTCTCAACATTCATTCTAACTCATAAATATCTATCTTCGTCGCAGGTTCGCGAACAACATAATCACCCTTCATGACCTCGCCGATATGATCGCCACTGGCGAGCTCGTCCTAGGCGATGGGCCAAAGAAGGGCAGGGAAGACGCTGCTCTAACGATCTTGAACACAGCGAGCGTCAACGTTCAGAGGTCGTTCCTGCATGCTCAGGAGAGGTTGCAGGGGCTGCTAGGAGAAGAAGCGAAGGGTGAGGGAGAGGGCGAGGGCGAGGGTGAGGATACCTTCAATGTTGAATCGATGCCACTACAGCAGCAGCAGCAGCAGCAGCAGCAGCAGCAAGCGCCCGAGGGAGTCTTCAGACACCGTGAGCAGGAACAGCAGCGAAAACAGCAACAACAGCAACAGCAGCATCAGAAACGAAACCCGCGAAGAACGCTTCGCATGCAGCAATCTGACGAAGTAGTTTTCCAACAAGAGGAAGAACAAGTGGGAAGTCGCGTCCACAGGGGCGAGAGCATGAACGTTGAGCTAGGAGGAGACGATGACGAAGGATTCCTGGGCGACGTGTTGGACAGGTACCAAACGCAAAAGAGGCTGACCTTTTCCCCCGACGTAGGCGGTGGTGAAGTAGGTGGTGGTGAGGACGGGTACCACTTTGGTGCGGCACTTGGTTCGGGAGCAAGATCTCGCGAGCAGAAAAACCTTGCCTTCAAGTTGTCATACGATGATGAAGGGGCCGATGAATTGCTCGACGCGGCCATGAACGCTGCGCCAGACTTATCCAGACAAGACAGCTACAAGAAGTTCCACAAGACCTTTGATGACTACGCTGATGACAATCAGTACACCAAGTCCTACGACGACTACGGAGGCTACGAGATTGGTGACGATCCAATTGCTGGCCGTGGTGGTGGTGGTTCGCCCAGGAGGGAGGAGAAGCCCTCTGGGGACAGGCTCCTGAAGTTCCGAGGTGAGATATGCGAAAGAGAACGACTACTGCCAACTTCTTCACCGTCCGTTTCTAACGTTTGCTTTTCGCTCGTCTCAGGCTTCGACAAGGCGCTCATGCTCTACTTCTTTTACGAGAGGTACAACCCGACGAAGGTTTACTTAATTCCCACCATTTTGAAGGACTACGAAGGAGAAGAGGAGAGCCTGATGAGCTCGCTGCTGAACAAGTACGGCTTGGACGAGCGCGAGTGGGACGGCATCGTGGACATCATTGAGAACGACCCGGAGAAGGCTAGGATCGGAAGGCAGAAGCTGAAGGAGTTCTCCGCCGGCACGAGCGCGAAGAAGGGCGATCCCATCAAGCAGCATGGCTGGCTCGAGAAGAAGAACAGGGGCGGGAGGAGGAAGTTCTCTAAGCGGTACTTCAGGCTCATTCAGAAGGACGGCCAGGAGCACGGGTCGCCCGTCTTGACTTACTTCACTTCTGAGCTCGCGACGAAGAGCAAGGGGTTCATCTTGATCGAGGGGAGCACCGTCGAAATCACCAGCAAGCCGGCTAGCATGGGCAAGAGCAAGGGAACCTTCACCTTCGAGCTGAGGCACCCCCAGAGGGGCATCAGGGAGCTGAGGTGCCTGAACGAGGGCAACCTGGTCTCCTGGGTCGACGCCATCAAAAACTCTTTGAGGGAGTATGAGATGGAGTGCAGGCAGGCGGACGCCAGGAACCCCCAGGCTAGGGTAAAGAGGAGGAGCAGCATCAACCTGGCGGCCGCCAGTCAAATGAACGAGAGCGACGAAGAGCCAGAGTACGCTACTTTTTCGCATGGAAAAAGGCGAGGAGGACAATGAAAAGACAGAATTTTTAGAGGAGTAGAATAGAACACAGACAACAGAAACACAGAACTTGAAAGATTTTTCAACGAATTGGTGTGAGCTTTTTATTCTCCTTCTTCTTCCAACTTGCGAAACTTCTCCAGTAAAGGGTCCGAGACTGGAGGTGGGAGGTTTGCGGTGGAGTCAAATCCGTCAAAGGAATTCTGAATCAAAGTATTGCTGGTCAGCTCCCTCATATTGCTCTCAATTTTCATAACCCTCTCCTCCACTACTAGCAAGTTCTCCCTCATCTTTTCGCATCGTTCCTGTGGCGAAGGAAGAAGGAAGAAGGGAGGGGTGTTAGTATCGTCGAGTTACGTCGATATCCAGTACACGTGCCTTCTCAGCTCCTCACCTTCTCCTTGGCGGCGTTCTGTAGTGCGGAGAGGAGCCTCGTTCGCGTTTTCTGCGCTTTGAGCAGTTTTTCCTTCGCGGAGATTTCGTCGCCTGACACAAGCAGCATCTTGGCAGCGTCTTTCAGGGACTGGTCGTCGTTCGAGAGCTTCGACGAGCGAAGATGGATGGATTTTGACGAGTTAGAATTGCATAACCACTCAGACATGCGCAGATGCGACCTTCTCACCTGTCTCGCAAGGTCCTGAAAGCTCTTCAGCGCCTCTTCCCCTGCCTCAAGGCCCTGTCGAATCTCCAGCACGTCCCTCCCCGCCTGCTCCGCCATCTTCACCATCTCTAGCGTCAGCCCCTTCTCCTCGAGCTGAGAGATCAGAGCCTCCTTCTGCTTCCGGCCGCTCATGAGGGATCCTCCCAGCTGGGCTCCGAATAACGCACCGAAAGGGCCGGCGACGGCAGCCCCTAACACGGTCCCCAGGATGGCCTCTTTGTTGCTATTGAAGAGATCGTCCTTTTTCTGAGCCTGTAACAGCAGCGGAAAGCGGCGAGCTGTCTTGGAAGCCGAGTGCGAAGCTGCGATGAAAGAATCAACGAAGCAGAAGAAGGCGAACAGCAGCGATAGCTGCAATAGCAGTGTAAAGGAGAGGGCGACGGTGCGCATAGCTCTGATCGTAGTGCTTTGAAACGCTTGGCTTTTGTTGCCAGGGAAAGTGCAAATAAATGGGCAAATTGACCAAATTGTGGCCATGGCGCACCGCTCGCTTCGTTTACTTCTGCTCCTTCTAACGATTGTAGTCAGTATCGCCTTTACATTTCAGTACCCTGTACGTTCTGATGCGTCATCAATTAAAAAGGGCATTTTGAGGAAGGAATCAACGGGCGATGGAGGATTACACTTCTACTTAACCTCCTACAGCTCAGCTGAGCGTTCTGAGCGGCGGCAGCGTTCAAATATCATGCGGCTTCAAGCAAGGAATGAGGTCACGTCCGTTATAATCGACGGCTCTGAGCTTCGTTACCTGTTCCCTGAGAATCCTCAGGCTCGTTATGCGAAGCTCGAGTTCATCGAAGACGAGGACTCAAATCAGATAATGCCCTCGAGGGGATCCTCGCTGAACCCTTTCCCGGGCAAGTCGAGGGACGTGTCCTTGATCCCCCCCGCCCTGCTGATAGCGAGCGTGCTGAATTTCGTGAACGGCAGGTACGGAGGCGGGAAGGGGGGGACGGTCGCAATAGTGGGGGGGAACTGGTACTCGGAGATGTTGGCAGAGGGGATGCTGCACAGCCTGTCGAGCGAGGCGAAGGTGTACCTCATCAGTTCGAAGGCGGCCGCGCCCCTGAAGGAGGTGGAGGGCGGCCCCGAGCTCACAATCATTAACGTTAATGATGAAGAGAAACGCTTCGTTGACATCATAGGTGACTTCGATGTGCTCCTCGACTGCGTGGGCGACGAGGGGGAGATGCGGGAGGCCGACGAGTACGGAGTTCTCGCGCAACTGAGGAACGACTTCAACCTGGGGACGTACATAAGCACGCAGACCGCGGGGCAGAAGATGGTCGTCGACGGCGGGGTGTGGAACGGGGGGCAGGAGGCGAAGCAGTACACTCAGGAGGTGGTGGATGCAAGGCCCACCTCGCCGGAGACCTTGACCTCCAGGGCGTTCCTGTCGACCTACAACGGCAACACATTCCAGACTGTCATGGAGAAGCTGAGGAAGAACGGCGTTAAGTCGAAGGCGACGTTCAAGAACGGAGTGTATTACAGGGGATCTGATTTGCAGCTGCTTTGGGAGGGGACGACGTGGCCTCGGGATAGCGAGGGCGTCAACGTGAGGTTTGGTTTCCCGGTGCCGAAGGATCTGGGGGCGAAGAGGGGGGTTAGGTGGGATGCGGGGGGGGGCGCAGAGGGGAAGGAGGAGGAGGAGGGGGAGGAGGATATCGAGGTCGCGAAGGAGGAGGAGGAGGAGGAGGAGGAGAGAGAGGTCGATGTGGGCGTCCCGGAGGTCGACATCGCGAATAAGCCAACCTCGTCGTCTGCCACTAAATTGCCGACGCCCAAGACCGCAGCAGCAGCCAACGTCAAGACCGTGAAGAACATGGACGACATGAGGGGCGAAATTTTGGACGCTGAAAAGTCAGCCGTTCTGTTTCTCAGCGCGCCCTTCTGCAAGACCTGCAAATACCTCGCGCCGCAGTACTCGCGCATGGCGAAGCTAACTGAGAGCGCGGGCGGCGGTGTTGATTTCGTCAAGATTAGCGTGGTGGGCGACGAAGCAAAGGAGGTGAGGAGCTGGGAGAGACTGCGACAAGCAGGAAGGACGTAACGTCGCTGTTGCCAATTTATTTCCGTTTCTAATATCATGATTACAACCTTCCTTGCAGGTTTCGCGCTGGCTCGGGGTTGAGGCCGTTCCCACATTTGTGTTCTTCAAGGAGGGGCAGCGAATCGGCGAGCCAGTAACGACCACCAAGCTGAACAAGAAGAGTAAGGTGCAGAAGGGCGTCAACATACTAGCGAAAGGCGGTGATGGTTTTGAGTGGGATTTGGAAGATGATGATTAGATTTGGATTCAAAAGTCATATTATTATCATTTTTTTAAATTTAGGATTAAGGATTGTGGTCGGATGGTTCGGAAGGTTCATCAGATTAGAAGCAAAGGTCTGTTCGAAAAAGATACTTTACGCCTGCCGTGACTTCCGCGCCTTCGTGCAGCAAGCAGTCGTCGCCGTGCAAGTGCAGAAGAATGGTACCTTCCACTGGCGGGACCGACAGCAGGTTCTGAGCGGAGGTGTTGGTAGCATCGCCGTTGAGAAAGAAGGTAGTTTCCCCACCCCGCTCCGGGGAGTTCAGGTAAATTAATACTGTCCATCTTGTTGTTTTCCCGTTTGAAGTCTGCGTGGATTCGTCGTAATGAGGGCCGAACTGCATCGAGGGAAGATATCTGTACAGCCGAATATTGGGATTGACATCGATGTCTGTCGATGTCGTTTTCATGAACTCCAGCAGGTCAGAGACTGAAGGATGGCGCTTGAGTCGGGAACAGATCAGACTGGCGATCGAAGGCGATTCGAACTGAAGACGGTCGTTGTGACGGTAAGTATACTCTGCCGTTCTCTTCTGCTTCGTAGTGCTAAGCTCAGGCGCACTGTCGATGACCTGCGCTAGCTGGGCGCACTCCTGCCTCGTGAAGAATTTTGCAATCGTAACCACATGCGAGGTCGTCAGGAGCGAAGTGACCGGCGTCGGTGGCAGTGTGGCCTGCGAGTCCAAGCAGGACTTTACTCGTTCGTCAATAGCTGGGGAGTTTGAGGTTTGAGGTGCGCTGGTGCGTTTCTTCTTCGCCATATACTCGTTCGTCGATGAGGTGCGGTGCGTTTCTTCTTCGCTATATATTGATAATATCTCCCCTAATAAACGTCAATTCTAGGATTGAAAAAGAGCACCGGGAACTGATACCCTGAAAACCCTGAGCGTAGCGTAGTCGGTGTCAGGTGAAGCGCAGGAGGGCGTGAAACGATAAATCAAAATCCCTGACTCGGGTTCAATCGAACTGAAAATTTGGTCCTCTTTCTAAGCCTTTTCATTGCTAGGCCATATTTTTCATTTTGAGGCCCCTAAATTTTAAATAATGGCCATTACTAATCTTAAAATTAATTGTTGCCGATTTTAAAATTTGATTTTCATGATTAAAGAAATTATGAACCAAATAAGGACCATATTTACAAAATTGAATATTAATAAAGACTTATTAGCACCCTAATTGAATCAAATAACCATTATTCAAATCAAAAATATAAAAGCAATTCAAATCCATTTTTGAGTAGGTGGATATGCCTCTTAGACGTCTCAAAAAATCCAATATGACCAAAAGTTGTCAATAAAATGCTCGCAAAAGCGTGATCAATTTTTGTAAGTTTTTTATCTCTGGGGGAAAGGTACTCTCCACACTGATAATTTACGTCTTCAGGACATCGTCCAGGGCCGCCATGGCAGCCCTCCAGTCCCCCCTCTCTTCCTTTCCTTTGCCACTCCCTTTGCCGCCGCCCAGCGCCTTCGCCATTTCCTGCTGCACATCATCGACACTGAAGTTGCTTCTGTCTGTCAAAGCCCCCGCATACCCTCCGTCACCCCCCCCCCCCAGTTCTTCTAGATCTAGCTTCGAATCTTTGCCCTCCTCAGTCAGCTCCTCTTCCTCCTCACCGTCCTCGAAATCCTCCTCGTCACAGTCTCCGTCATCCCCGATCAAACCTTCATAGTAATCCTCGTCTCTCTCCTGCTCATACACCTCAAGGTCGGCCTCGTCGTCGTCAAGGCTCCCCTCCAAGGCGTACATGTTGATTAGATCGATGTCGTCAATTTCAACTTCTCGTTCTCCGCTCTCCTTCTCACCCCCCCCACCTTTCCCACCCTCTCCCTCTCCCTCTTCACCGTCAGGCACTAACACCTTGACCGTCCTGTCCCAGCCGATGGAGACCATGGCTAGCGCATCCACGCCGTTCCCGAAGCTGCGACGAGCGAGTTCATGACGTAAGAAACGGCGAAAAGAATTACTCGTTGTATGCAGTTCTCACCTGTGCAGTCCCTGCACAGGGCAGACACCACCACACTCTACCGCGTCAAACCTGCTATCAGGCACGACAATTTCCCCCCCAAAATCCTCCCGTCCCTTGCCCCCTCTTAATATCCCCCCGATCCCCTGCCATACCCTGACCTTTCCATCACAGCCCCCGACGACTAGGCTCTCTCCAAACCTTGTCATGACAGAGGTTCCTAGGCCTCCACCCTGCCCCACCATGACCCCCTCGTCCTCCTCGCCTGGACCTGTGGTCTCGAGCTGGGTGTAGGCCTCACCTGCGTCCCACGAGAGCACGGAAATCTTCTCCCGTCCCCCCTCCCCCTCCAGCGAGTCCAACCAATAACCTTTCACAACTGGGTCCTGACTGGATCCAACCGCGAACCCAATTCCCCCTCCCCCTCCTCCCCTCCCTCCCCCCCCCACAAGATTCGGGAAAAAAAGCAAACTGCTGCACACCCCTCCACTCAATTTCACAACTCTAATTGGAAGCTTCACAACGATGCTATCTCGCACTTCGGGGACAGCGTCCCAGACGTCCTCACTGTCCCAAAAGCAGACGGTCCTCCCACCCCCTGCCAGCCCAACAATTTTGTTCCTCCCCCCAAGCTTCTCGACGGCAACGGAACAGATGCCCCCTCGAAAGTCGCCCCCCTCTTCCTCCCCTAGCAACACGGCCGAGACAGCCCTCGCCTCGATGTCCCACACAACGACGCTTCCATTAAGATTTCCAATCACGAGGTTCCCCCTCCCGGCATCCTTTGTCCCCGTCCCTCCCCTACCCTCCGGTGTCCATTTCTTGTTCGCCCTCTCATCCATCGGGTCGTGGTGAGCCATGGCGTACGCCGAAAAGCTTCCCTCCTGCATTATTCCTCCCCCCCCTGCCGTCTCCTCTCCGAGCGTCTTGATCTCGTTCAGCGTCTTAGTGTCCCAGCACCGTATAACCCCCGCGTCTGCAACAAGCGAAGCGATCGTGAAAGATTGGGTTAGAAACTTTAGCCACCGAAGAGCACTCCAGTACAAGTCGTCGCTTCGCTACTCTTCGTGCCTCCTCTTCGCTACTCTTTGTGCCTCACCTCCTCCGGCATAAAGCCGCTCGCCATACGTATCAATGGCCAGGCAAAGGACATTTTCGTCGAGACCGGGACTCAAAGTCTGCCCCCCAACACCACCCCCCACGAATGCCCCCCCCCCCTTGCCCTCGTCAAGTCGCAGCATGTGTGCTTCAATTCTCCCGTCAGCCCTCCCAATGAAGAGCCTGAAGGAGTTGTCAGTTCCTCCTTGGAATTCACCCCTCGCGGCCTGCCCGTCAAACTTCGGGGCTTGCCTAGGCGGAGGACAGAGGATAGAACAGAAAGGTTGCTGCTTCGTCTGGTTATTGTTTGCCTGTGCCTGTGCCTGTGCCTGTGCCTGTGCCTGTGCTTGTGATTGTGATTGTGCTTGTGGACTGAATAGCGAAGGCAGGCTGTCCCTCTTCCCTCCCCCACCCCCACTCCCACCCCTGTCAGACGCAGGAGCAGGTAACCCCAAACCCACACTCCCAATAACGTTCAGGGCCGGGGACTGTTTCTTGCGAAAGCTTATAGATCTGAAGAGCCTGTGAAAAAACAATGTCTTGCTCGACCCGTCTCCTGCCCTACTGCCCAGTCCGCTTCCCCTAAGCATGTAAACGCCGAACGCCTGATAGTGCAGCTCGTCGAAGATGGAGGCCGAGAAGCATATCGTCACAAACAAGTGGCTGCTCGAAGACGCTACGCTCAGGCAACCCAGAGGCCCTGAAAAGGCTAAAACTTGTTGCAAGCAGCAGACCCCCAAGTTTGAGATTCTGTCTGTTGGCGCTATGTTCGCGGACGTCAAGGCGCTCTTCATCTTCAAGGTACTCAGGAGAAACCCCAGCCACGAAGAGCACGTGTCCGTGTCCATGTTTAAATAGGCTTGATGACCGTTATATAATTTTGTCTGTGAAGTGCTTGTGCCAAAAAAATCGTCCACCTACACACCTACAACAATGTCGGCAGCCAGCACACCTACGAGCCAGACCGGAGAGGGCGCATCGGGGTCTCGAAGGTCGTCTTGGACCCCATCTCGGCGCGCTACAATCCTATCAGCAGGCGTCTCATGGGAGGGCATGTTCGGATTTCAGATACAGATCATGATCTTCTTGACGAGACCGAAAGGCGGATCTACGACAATATGGAGAACGATCGTGAGAGAGAAGCCTATCTCCTATCTAGATTCGAGGAGCAGAGTGTGACGTCGAGGAAGAACAAGAGGAGGATGAAGGTGAGAGGACCCTTGGAGGCTTGACAGGAGCGAAGCGACGAGCTGAGAAGTCGTGTGCAATGGACATCGACATTTTATTTGTCGTGATTTTATTTGCCGTCTTTAACGTCATGGACGCCCCTTCCTTACAGTTCATGACATCGATTGTGGTACTTCACACTCCTGCCTTACTAATTATTAACCTGCCGATGATCCTCTTGGGCGTGACTCCGTGGGTGATGGCCACGCCGCTCTGGCTCGTGTTCACATGCTACTGCAACATCCCCGGACGGGTTGTCCTTGACAGCCTCATCACGACTCGGCTACTTGCCGGCCTTTTCTTTTGGAACTGCAGAAGGCAGATGAAACGCAAATTCAGAACCAGAAGCACTTTCGACATTCAGTACATGCAGGAGATCAAGTACATTCTCTTTGGGAACGTGGGCGACTTTGACAAGTTCAATGACGAGGACAGGCGCGTTATCAGAGAAGCATCCGACCAGTTTTACGAGAGTGAAACGTTGATCAGAGGCCTCCCCTTTTACCCCACCCTCCCTAGGATGGAAAATGCACACTATCACGATGGGGTCCGAAAGCACAACGAAGAAATCGGTATAGATTTCTGAACGAAAGATGGACGGGCAAGGAGGTTGAGGCCGTGAAGTTGGCACTTTGGGTTTCCATTGAATTCCCGGATGCGTTCTTTTACATCATCGGCCGAATTCTGGTGAAGTTTCTGCACGCAGCGACACGAAAGGCTGATACTTGGAGCATGCAAGTTCGGCCATCCTTCGCCTCCAAGTTTTCGGATTTCGGCATCATCGATCTCAAGCAGGACGCAGCTTTCACTCGCCAGGGCGGACATAAAAATTAAAGAAAAATTAAATTTTGGCCAGCATCACACATGTAACACACAGGGAAACTATTATATAAAACATCAAGAAGAACATCACACATTTAAAAATGAAAAAAATGGGAAGGGGTTTGTTCTGAGTTCTGAGCTGGCAGCCGGCAGCCAGGGAAGAGTAAAAAAGAAAAACCAGAAACACAAACTTGAGGATCTTAAGCTGTCTTGTCGTTTGCTCCTTTTTCTGTGCTGAAGTTTAATAACCTACATACGCGCACCAAAGGCTTGCATTTTACCCATTAACGTTTATTGATCCCAACAAAACCAAGACACATTTCTTACCCGCTAACACTACTACTACTGCACATAATGCCCTCCACAAATGCAACATGGGGTAGCTCAACTGACGATTACTGCGCGCTAGGGAAGAAGGGTATGGCAGAAGAGGCTTGGCACTGTCCTTGGCCTAAAACCCCGGTACGTTAATCACTTTTTTTTACATTTCAGCAACAGCCTCAACAATCCACTACTGACCCACCAATAACTTAGCCATTCTGCGACTCAACTTGGCAGGAAAGAATCGGCGAAGGGACAGTGACCTCCGCCAAGATTTTCTATCTAGTGGTTTTCTCGGCGTTCTTCATTATCCACGTGAGATACTTCACCTGGGCCAACCTTCGTCTCAAGTTGAGGAAAAAGGGTTTCTTCGAAAGGACAGCGAATGAGTGGATGAACATCTACTGCCTTAGTGGCGTCACCTTGCGCTTAGTACAGGCGATTTTTGATTACGCCGCAGTATACGGTGTGCTCCCCTTGATGTATCTCAATTTCGTCACGGAAGTCTACGTCGGTCTCCTCGCGTCCTCTATCTTCACCATCGTTTGGGGCTGGTACAAGGTTTTACTGCCCTCTCAAAACAGAGCGGCGAAGGCAGCTAAGGCGGACCTTCTCCACAACATCTTTCGAATCACATGCATCGCGTCAACGATGATCGGGGGTGTCCTTGGCACAATGCTACTGCCCGAGAAGTACGCTGGCACCGGGGTCTACTTAGGAAACGTCCACGCAGTTCTGAGGACGGTAATCTTCATCTTACTCGTTATTTTGACGACTTATACCTGGACTTTGGGCAAGAGCATCCAAACAGAGTTGGACAGAGGCGCTGCTGGAGCGAAGGTCGCCCCAACCCCAGCCGAAGGGGACAAAAAAGAGCCGAAAAAGAAGAAGACCGACGCGGAAAAGATTATCGTCATGATTTACAAGATCGTGGCAGTCGTCGTTGTTATGTGTTTGTACCTCGTTTACGACATCGTCACCGCGATCAATGTCGTCCGACACATCGTACCTCCGTTCTGCGAGGGCAAGAATGCCTTTATACGTCTGATAAGCCTCATGCAAATCTTGCTGTGTCTATGTATCACGTATGTTTTCCCTGTGAAGAAACCAGACGTTAAGGGTAGGACGGGAATGATGGGAACGACGAAGGTTACGACGACTGGTTCGACCGAGGTGGAGGCAAGCTCCTAAATTATTCTGCATGAACACGAAATCAAGAATAAGAAAGTAAGAAGAGTTTAAAGCGCAACATCATTCCATATTTTACTTTCATGCATGCTCCCATTAATCATTATCCAATTCATAATTCATTCACGCTAACTGCTTCTGCAACTCCGGCGTGAGAAACTCGGCGACGCGGAGAGTCTCGACACCAATGTCAATAGTAGCGACACCTTCAGCCTCTTTCCCCGTAGCGCAGAAGCTGGACACTCTCTCCTTGACGGTGATGTAGTCCGGGTCTTGGGGGAAAAAGTAGGGCATCGCATTGGGGAACCTGCCTTGGATCTCCGCCACCATTATTTCGTCCTCCTCGTCTGGCATGGAGTACTTGAAGATCTCCTTTCCGTCGTTCACGACTGTCGCGTAGCTGTCGCTGCCCCCGCACCTATCGGCCGCGACGGAGACTTGCTTTCCGCTCTTGGTGGTGATGGTGAACTTGATTTTGTCGAAATCAGTTCGTTCCTCCCCGGAAGGTCCCGCGAGGGTCTGGACAGAGCTGAATTCCTTGTCGGCGACGACGGAGGCGATGTTCTCCACGGTGACGTCATAGAAGGAGACCAAGAGAGCGAGCTGAAAGAAAGATTGAGTTAGATCTGCAGCCACCGTCGTCGCACTTCAATACTTGTATTGGCTCACCTCGTGGATGGCCATGTTTTTCAGCATGCCCTCGCTGTTCCTCTCGAAGCACTCCCCCAAGCTCTCCTTCGTGTTCTCGTAAGCGTTGTTGCTCACGAACGTAACGAGGCCCTCGTTCTTCGAAGCGAAATCGCGGACTTTGGAGACGTACTTGCAGACGTTCTTGTTGTAACCCATGAGGACGGTGACGTTGTTCGCCGCCGCCTCCTGCTTCATCGACTGGAGCTCAGCGACGGTAGGGGCGCCGGGCTTCTCAAGGTATATGGTGTTGCAGCCGGCGGCGATGGAGGAGGTCAGGAGGGCGGGGTTGTCCGCAGTGCGGCCCGAAATCAGAGCGACGCGAGGGCTTGTCTTGGGATCGACGACAGGGAGGTCACTAAGGCTCTTCAAGAACTTGACTTCGTGGTCAGCCTCGACCTCGCCCTGCCACGCCGCGAAGTCAACGCCGGCATCTGAAGAAGCGCCGGCCCCCAAGAAGTAGGGCTCAATTATTGATGTGAGGTTTGAAGATGGGACCTTGCCGTCCAACATCTGGACGGCGTGGTACCATCCCATGCCCTTGTCCGGAGCGCCGCAGCCCACCAGGATGACCTCAGCAGTCTTAACCGTCGAGAAGAGTCTGCGCGGGGTGTGCACAGAGCTACGGACGCCGGAGAGGCCACCTGACAAGCCAGAGATGACGGGTGACGCCCACCTCGCTGGTCTGATAGATGCACTGCCACTGAAGCTCCTCATGGAAGCGAACGCGCTTTTAGATGCCGCCGCCGTTCTGACAGCAGCTAGCATTGTGTTGATAAACAAGATTTGAGGGAGTCCGGGCCTGGAGAAGAGAAGCATGCAGTGAGGATGATGATGTAAAAAAAGCTGAGAATAGCCCACTGCAATCACCTTGATTTCACCCTTTCCCCGTGATAACGCCGACATGAGCGAAGCCCATAATTCTAGCGTTATCACCGCAGAGTCTACGTTTCAGAACATCAGTTCTTTCGATGCCGACGTGCAGGCGAGGCTAAACATCCTTGCTGATCATGGCGAGAAAGGTAAAACGAGATCCCTATCGCCTACTGCAAAGGTTCTTCTCCACCCCCCTTCCCCACCCCACCATTACCATCACCTCCTAACGCACGCAACACCCCTCACCCCCCACCAGGCTACATCCTTCGCGCCCCCGGTCGCGTGAACCTCCTTGGTGAACATGTGGATTACAGTGGCTTCGGCGTGATGCCAATGGCTGTAGCGTCTGATGTCTGTGTGAAGGTGTCCTACCCGTCGTCTGGCCTCGTGATAGACAACGTGGAGTCTCGCTTCGACACGAAGACGTACGACAACCTTACGTCCTCGGAGCTGGAGGTTGATTTGGCGAACCATCATTGGAGCCACTATGTCCTCTGCGGGTACAAGGCTGCGTTTGACGCGATGGAGAAGAAGAGCTTCGCGCCTCCTGCCCTCAAGCCCCTGCGCCTGACTGTGTACGGCAACGTCCCCGCCGGGTCTGGCCTGTCGTCCTCGTCCGCCCTGGTCGTCGCTTCGACCCTTGCCGTCTGCTCCGCTTACGACTTTGAGATAACTCGCACTGAGCTCGCCGTAGCCGCCATAGAGGGGGAGCGCCACGTTGGAACCCTCTCAGGCGGCATGGACCAGTCCGCCAGCATCCTCTCGCAGACCGGCTCCGCCCTCTACATTCAGTTCGTCCCCTCCCTCACGGCCAGTCGGGTGACTCTGCCCGCAGGGGTCACCTTTGTGATCTGCAACTGTTTGAAGAAGAAGGAGAAGGCGGTTGACGCGAGCCAATATTACAACAAGAGAGTCGTCGAGTGCAGGCTCGCGGCCCTCCTGCTGGCGAAACGGTACAACCTTCCCCTCGAAGGCGTGAAGACTCTTCGCAATGTTGTGGATGCTCTCGTGTCTTCCCCGGCTGACATGCTCCCGACAATGGTCGAGCTGGCCGACATTTCCAAGCAGGAAAGCGCCAAGACCGAGGCTTCTACGCTTGCTGACGTCGCTGCCCTGCTCGGCTGCGCCGAAGGAGACATTCTGTCGACTTTCTTTTCCGACAGGGCCACGGCCTGCGCCGATGTTTTTGCTGACAGCGCGAACTTTTCGCTTTGGAAAAGGGCCCAGCACGTTTTTGAGGAGTCTGCGAGGGTAATGGGAGTCGCCGAGACAATGCCTGACGCTCCCGACTTCGGAAAGGTCATGAACGCGTCACACGAGTCTTGCCGTGACCTCTTTGAGTGCTCTTGTGACGAATTGAACAAGCTCGTCGGCATCTGCATGGACAGCGGAGCACTGGGAAGCCGCCTCACCGGAGCGGGATGGGGGGGCTGCAACGTCAGTTGTGTGAAGGAGGGCGAGGTCGACGCGTTCATAGCGAACGTGAAGCAAAAATACTACGTTGAGTTCATGGGAATGACTGAGGTGCCTGATAATGCTATCTGCGTCTCCAACGGAAGTTGCGGGGCTAGCCGTGTAGTCATATAATATTAACATGACTGACAAAAATAAATATAGCAACACAAGCGCACAAACAAAATTTTAATTTCAAACCATTGCCTTGTTTTTATCTGCATCATTTCGCGTCGGTACTTTTCTTTTCGAATCAATCCAGAGCGGATACTTAGGCAACCAAGGCACCACTCTAAACCAGCCCCACCGCACCAGTCGTTTAGCTAGGGGCACGACTCTGCCCCACATCACAGTGTACCCAAGTAAACTTATGAAGCCGTCCCTTGGTCCTAGCGAAAGGGCAAAGCATTTTTCGGGAGGTACTCCAAATTTCCTCAGCGGCAGCCCAGCTGAGTTTCTGAGTATCTGCCTCGCACAAAACTCACCCTCGAAATGGGCGAACATTGCCATCTGATGATTACTGGGCTTGTCGATACAATCTCCGGCAGCATATATGCACTCCGAGTTCTCCTCGTTATCCCCAATCTTGACCGCAAGCGTCTCAGAATCAACCTCGATCTTACCCTGCGCATTCAAGCGGACCTCAGAATCGACCAAAAATCGAGTATTTGGCTTCCCGAAGCCCGTGCATTGTATAACTACATCGACCTCGACCTTGGCGTCGCTTTTCTGCAGCAAGAAAACTCTTCGACCCCCCCCCTCTTCTTCTACTTCTTTGCAACGCTCGTTATATAACACCACGTTCGAAAGCATTTCGAAGAACTTCGTAGCGTAGTCAACTTGCCACTGAGCATGGTTTGCGAGTAGGCCCGAGTTACCGGTCGCAAAGATCACTTGAGTATCCGGGCATTTAATTGCAATATCGGCCGCCACTTCGCAACCCACATGCCCTCCTCCAATTACCAGGATGGGGAGGCTTGCACTCACCAACTCCTTCTTAAACCTATCTAAAGACTCCCTCCTCTGCACAACTGTTGATGCACTGGGGGCCTGGATGGGAGAGGTGTAGGTCGCCCCTGTGCAGAGCACACAATAATCGAACTCTTCGAACTCCTCCGGCCCTCCTTCAGGCTTAACATAATAAACCCTCTTTTGTACGGCATCGAATCTCACGATATCTTTTACAAAGACGCAGCGATCCACGACTCTGCAACTCGAGAACGGCTTTGAAATCTTTCTTAGCAAGGTAGGAGAGGTTATCGCCTCAGGAATGTCAGGAGTGAATTCGTGGTACTGCTTCTTCTCAATGAGCGTGTAGGAGAATGCGGACCCTCTAAAATAACGCAGCGCTTCAAGCCCCGCGAATCCACCGCCTACTATAACCACACGGACTTTCTGTTTTGTTGGGGTGGGGGTTGAGGGGGATTGAGAAGTTATCTCCGATGGAACTGTCGCCATCTAGACCTGGGGAGCTTCTAGCTTGCGTGTCGGGGCTTGCTACGGACAGTAAGGAAAGGACGCAGGACGAGTAGAGGATTGACTTGTTTAATATTCTGAAGTTGCGTCAGTCTGACTGATTCTGTCCCAGTTTATTGCCCAAACACAACTAACCGTCCCAGCCCAACTCCTTTACAACAAGCACTGTGTGTGACCCAGCCAGCGGTCGAAAATAAAATGGGACCGCCAACAGGCAAAGACAAGCCCACTGGAGGCGCACGCCCGCCGTGGAAGAAGCCCCACAAGATCGAAACCATTAAGAAAGATGGGGACAAGCCAGCCGCTTCCGGAATGAGCGGTGGGTTCGTTGCTCGGATGCGTCTCAAACAGCAAAAGGAGGAGGCGGAAGCGAAGTTAGCAGAAGCCGATGCCGCCAAAACAGCAGAGCATTTGGCGAGTAGTAAGTCCACGAATTTTTTTGCCCTGACTAGGATTAAAAAGCAGACGACGATGTTGGCTAAGAAGCAGGTGAGGACTGGGAGCTAATTTAGGGTGTTGGGCCTGCAATAATGTCGCAGGCGCACACATCTTCATCACTAATCTTACACACACTAACTCGTCGCCGATATTCCCAATGCAACCTTCAGACGATAAAACGAACATCAGAGTACGAGAAGGGCCACCCCTGGGTATGCAACCTGTGCAACAAAGAGAATCGGGCCCTGATGATGGCCTGCAAATGCTGTGGTCGACCCAAGCGATACTTCGTGAAAAGGTCTAGACCAGCACACGGACTGCGCTTCGCAGATAGTATGAGGAGCTTGCAGAGTAATTACATCTTCAAGGACGCCCACGACGAGGTCAACGTGATGGACGACGGGAAGTGGACGCCCTTGCACAATGCTGCCGTGGCAGCAAACCCTGGTTTGATCGAGAGTTTGTTGAACAACGGCGCAGTCATAGAGGCCAAAACCTTAGCGGGTTTCCGGCCACTGCACTTGGCATGTAGGAGCCGGAGTTTGAAGTGCGTGGAGGCGCTGATACATTTTGGGGCCAAGGTGGGTAGGGGAGCGAGGGAAGCGAGCCGAGGAGCGGAGCGATGAGTTAGAATACTTTAGCTCCTAGTGCAGTCAGAGACGTGACGTAATCTAACCCGAACGAAAATTCTTCTTAGGTCCAATGCGAGACCGCCAAGAGCAAGCTCACACCGCTTCACATTGCAGCGGAACACGGCCACCCTGGTATAGTCAAAATGCTAATTGACAACGGGGCCAAGGTGGAGCAACTTGACAGCGGCAGGAAATCCGCGCTGCATTACGCGGCGGAGAACGGGCACGTCGACGCTGCCATTGTTATAATGAACCATGGCGGAAATTTGATGCGCAAGGATGTCGACGGCTGGAGCGCCAAGCAGCTTGCGGAGTTCTTCAACCATAGGAATTTCGTTGAGTACATATTTAGGTTGGAGAACCCGGGCATAGCCATGGGAAGAATAGATGAACTCCCCCCGGAGGAGTGGCACAACGAGACTTACTTCCAGGTCAAGAGAGACTGCGAAGGGAGGAGGAAGAGGCTACAGGACATACTGCAAGTCAATGCCGAGGTGCAGGAAATGTTGAGGCTGTACAAGGGCGGTGAGAGCTTTTTGAAGTCTAGTTTCCACGCCGACAAGAGCAGAGAGCTCACCGAGGAGGAGGAGGAGCTTCGAAGGGAGGCTCAGGAACAGGCTAGGATCAACGCGCAATTGTAGAACTTTAATGATTGATTGGAATTTTTGATGATGCAAACAGTTAGGGTTTCTTTCCTCCTTCTTCGCTGAATTCTCCTCTGAACTTGTTCGTGACCGTCCTCTCCTCCTCCGGCGTCTCAACACAACTCTTCCAGTGTGCTTTATCCGGGCATCCCATGGCAACGCAGCAAACCTCTCTTCCGAACTGGATCGGAACCCGCCCTCCCCTGTCGTCCGCCTCCCTCACGTACACGTACCGCTTCGCCTCCGACCCAACTTGGCACTCAAAGTAGAAGTAGTCACTACCGTCCACGATGGTTTTGACTCCGACGCCTCCATTCTGGATCTCCTTGATTCTGCGAGCGAAGAGTTAGAATTTCAAGAGCAAATATGGTGGAGCAAATATGGGTTCGCGCTACTTGCAGGTTCTCACCTGATTCCGAGCCTCCTCACAGCACCGTTGAACGTCGTGTCAACCTTGGTGCCTTTCTTGACCGGGATGCACTGAACGTGGGGGTGGTAACCTCCCTTCGTTCCGATGTTGCGCTCGAAGACGACGATATCCTGGCCAGATTTGGCGAAGTGTTCGCGGAGCTTCTTCACATAAACCTCAACCTCATCCCTGGCGTTCCCGACTATTCCCCCCCCTCCAGTGTGCTCCACGGGAACAATGATGCAGTGCCCTCCGTTGACGCCTCCCTTGGCCCTGGCGACGTAGGCACACTCGCCCACGTCGACGATGAGGTGCTTCTCGCAGGAATCGGACGCCAGGCAGAACCAGCAGTCCGTACGGCTGTCCGCCGGATAATGCACTCGCTGGAAGTTGAGGCCAGTGATGTCGTCCTCCTGATGGTGGGGTTAGAATGTTGTAGCAGTGGTTGTGGCCGAGTTTGTACTATTCGTTCCATCAGTTCCGTGCGCCTAATTACAGGATCCCTGGTGCCGCCGTACATCATTGAAGCTCACCTTCTCCTCAAATGCAGAGTTCGACCAAAATAGACTCCCCTTGACCGAGTTCTCGCTGAACAGCCCCCCGTCCGTGCTCCCCGTAGCACCGGCTACCGCCATCGCCGCAGCGGCGTGACTAGCAAATTTCAAGAATCCGAAGCCTTTTCCCGTGACATGTTTTTTGTTCACCTTGAGGGCTGCAACGAGCGGAGCGAGGAGCGGAGCGATGAGTTAGAATACTGTAGCTCCTAGCGCAGCCTACGACGGAAGCAGAAATAACGCATTCCGGCGAGGAGATTTGCAACGAGACAGTTCCTCACCTGGCTCGCTTTCGCTAGTGATACGCTCGTCCGAAGCCCCGTCGCCGTTGATGGCGTCCTCGAGCAGCTTCTCGGCAAAAAGGCGAACGGTCTCTGAGGCCGCGTCGACGTTAGTGACGGATCGGTCGAGAGTGTAAAACAGCACCTCTGAATCCGGGCAGTCCTTCTCCGTGAGGTTCTTGTTGCCCTTCTTGCTGCTGCTTTTCCCGTACCTGCGATGAGCGGCGAGCCGAGGAGCGGAGCGACGAGTTAGAATTGTGTAGCGGTAGTAGTGGCGGAGCGGAAGCAGAATTGACGCATTCGGCTCGTCGATTTGCTCCTCGCAGCATCTCACCTCAGCCCGATAAAAGTTCCGCCAATCTCAGCCCCCCCCATGGTCTCCTTGAGGCACTTAGAGGCGTCCTTGACGCTCTGGAACTCCAAGAAACCGAAGTCCTTGTCGTTGGGCAGAGAGACAGATGTGATGTTCCAAGTTTTGAACCTCTCGAGGATTCTGTCCTCGGTGAGGACTTTCCGAAGATCCTTGTTTCTGCCGTTGAAGAACAGGACGTCGCTCTCCTTGACCTCCTCCTCTTCTCTCGCCCTCTTCTGGCCAGCGTTGTTGTTGACTCCTCTTCCCGCCCAGCGATACTGCTCCACGTCCATTTGCTGCAGGGCCGCGGCTTTGCTGGCGTCGAAGGCCTTTGAGGGCTCGACAGAAACGTACGGGTTGGGAACGGCAGAGTTGACGCCCTTGAGGAGCTGCGAAGGGGGGATGAGTGTTAGCGAGGGTTAGCGAGGGAGCGAAGCAACCGAGAACCCCTATTTGAATATATATATATAAATATAATACGGCAGCACAACTTCTCACCTCCTCCTTCGTCATTTCCGTGACAGTCTTGATTCCAACGGCGTGGATCCACTTCAGCTCCTTCCCCTCCCCTCCCACGGAACACAGGCCGACCAACCTACTGCCGTGGTGGACGGTCGTGAGGGGGTCCGACGAGCTCAGCACATTCTTATACAGGTTCGACTGGAAGAAGAGGTCAGAAACGACACAGTGATAACGCGGACGCAGGGCGGTGACAAATTCAGAGGAGTCTATCGAGCCGTGGGTCTGCGGGTCGAGGCCGGACGCCTCCAGCTTGGAGAGGACGGCGGACGGAATGATCTTCGGGGAGTCCTGGGCTGGCGGAGTGAAGGCGAAATCACAGCCAATGTAACCTCCCTTGACAGTCTCCTTCTTCAAATCGGTTATTTCCTTGAGAGGGGCGTTCGGCTTCAAGTACGCCACGACGAGGCCCTCGATCGTAGTGAGGTCGCACGACGGAGACAGGTAGTAGAGGTTTTTGGCGAGCTTGACGGGCTCGGAGGAGGGCGGAAGAGGAGGAAGGTCAGCGGGCGGGATGCCCAGGTGAAAGGCGTAGGTGGGGATCGGGAAGTGTGTTTGGGGAAGGGCAGAAGAGGCCGGAAACAGAGGCCCGACCACGAAGCACACGTCGAACGGGCCCGCCTTAGAGCCTTGCAGTTTCGTTTGCTGCGACGAGCGAAGCGAGGAGCAGTGAGCCGAGGAGCGAAGCGACGAGTTAGAATAATGTAGCGGTGTGAAATATCGGGCATGTACATCGATATCCAATACACGCCACTTTTCAGCGAGGAGACTGAGCGAACGAGGCACACTCTCACCTTGTCGACGAGGGCCTGGAGCGAAGAGGGAGAGGGGGGAGACCCCGAGAGGAGGACTTTCTTCTGCTTGTTGGACATGGTAACAGTGGCTGGAAGGGTCTGGAGGGAGGGGGGTTCTGAGGTTCTGAGGGGAGGGAGCAAAGCGAGCCGAGGAGCGGAGCGACGAGTTAGAATTGTGTAGCGGTGTAGGCCCGAGGGAGCGAAGCTACCAAGGACCCAAGTGCATGCAGCAAGGCCATACTTCAGCTCTATGCTAACTCAACGTTAATCATTAATCAGTCGCGAGCGAATCGAAGCTTGCGAATTAATTATCAAGCGAAGCGAAGCGAAGACGAGAGGATTAGAGCCGCAGGCCTGGAGCACGTTTCGGTCGGGACCATGGAAAACCAGGGGTGAATTTCGGCCAATTTAACCAAAAATAGATAGCCGGGAGGAATTTATTCAGATCGAGCGGTCGCAGATGTGTTGGAAAAAACTCATTGCAAAAAATCTAATCAGTTTGACACGACAAATTACCCTAAAACAGCACACTTGAATTCCCAGTGGACAAAAAAAAGCCAAGTTACACAGTTTTTATAATTCCATATTTCCCAGATTTTTTAAGCTTTGCGCAGGAGCATACGATAGAATATGAAGCCCCGCTGATTCATCGTTATTGCTGATTGAAAACTTTCATCAACTCACTTCTCGGAGGCGAAAGCCACGAGGGAATTTTTGTCACCCACATTATCAACTAGTTTGATTTCCTTTTTTTTGCTGAGGGTGTTGTGCTGAGTGTTTTTTTTTGGAGGTAGTTTGAGGGAGATGATATGTCTAGTGTTGGAAAATCAGGGTGGCACACATAATTTTTTAATTACAAAGATCTTCTTCTTCTTCTTTTTCTTCGTAATGATCTTAGATAATTCTTTCCTTTCCTCCGTCAACCTTTCCTCCCTCGGTATATATATATGTATTTAATTACTATATGCATCGCATCAGATTTGTTTATTTCTTCTTCCTCAAATGGACGAGGGTCTCGACACTATCCGTCCGCGGAAATAAATCAGTCACACACAGGCTCTCCACCTCGAAAAATTGACACAGCACCTTCAAGTCTTCCTTCAAGGCTTCCCTCCCGCAGCTGACATAGAACATGTCCTCGAATTCTCCGCTCATTGCCAGCTTCTTAACGCTGGCGTCCAAGCCGCTCCTTGGCGGATCGACGAGCAAAGCGTTGAAGGTGGGTATGATGTCCAAAGGCGACGTGCTGTTCTCAGGAGGACCCGACACTCTCCGCCGCATCAATCTAGAGCTAACTTTTCCGGCGTCGCCTTTGATGCACCACACCTTGTCTTGGACTCCGTTGCTGGCGATGTTGCCGTTGCAATAATCGACCAACCTCTGGTCCAATTCGACGCACAGAATTTTCGATATGACGCTGCATTTTGATAGCGGTATAGTGTGGGCGCCTGAGCCACAGTACATTTCTAGCAGGGTGGGCGACTCGGATTCTATGGACTCTATTCTTGTAATGAGCCAGTCGAGAGCTTTGGACATTGTGTGTTTGTTCGGGTGACAGAAGGCGTCTTCGGGCTGCAACGAGCGACAAAAATTGGCATTCGCGACTTAGTTAGAATTGCATAGCAACGATAGTGCCCCAGTACTGCAGTACTTCTGCGCTCACCTTTTTGTAGCTTATTTCAACACCCCTGACCACGATTTTGTCATTCACACACTTCTCTTCGCGGCCGAGGCTGAGAGAGGACTTTTGAAAGCGAGCTGTGAGGCTGCGACAAGCGAAGTGAGTCGCATTGGAAGGGGCGTCGGTGACGTTAGAAATGGCGAAGAATTTGGCAGCGCCACCGTTACATATGGAAGTGTCGAGCATGTACTTAAATATCCAGTACACGCGCCTTTTCAGCTCGTCGCTTCGCTTCTCGCACACTCTCACCTAGTTATGGAAAACAACTCCAGGAGGGGAGAGAAATGGGCCAGCCACTCGGCAGAGTCGCTCACACTGTCCGAGTAGCTCAAGGTCACGAAAACCTCCTTCTCGTCCCAAGAACTTACGAACTTGCAGCTGGTCAGGTTCTCCACCGCGGCGTGCGCTGAACCCAGGCTCCTCAGGCTGACGATGACGTTCTCCATGGCGTCCTGAATCCTGACATTCGCCACAGGGAATCTGTCCGTTCGAAGTGACACTGGAGCAAAATTGTTCCTCATGCAGTACGTCAACCTCGCCGGCAGGATGGGCGGAGACAGCAGCTCCGAGCTTATAATCTGAAAACCGCAGGTGCACCGATAGGTCAGGGTTTCGGCCTCAGTGGAGGCGAGTTTCTGCAGCCTTTCCGAGGGCACGTAGGAAAAGTCGGCTAGGGTCGAATTGAGCTTCTTCTGTGAGTGCTCGACCGCATCTTCGCCTACTTGGCACTCATAGCCTGGGAGGTATGCGGACGACATGCTCCTGTCGGCGTATGAGAGACGAGATTATGAGCCCTTGCCTGAATCACAAATCACTGGAAAAAGAATAAAATTTGCGGTCGATTACCTGGAGCATCTAATCTTTATTACCGCATAGCGGCCGACCAAGCTCAACATATATATTAACTCCATAGGTTCAGAACGCAGCGCCCCTCTCCTCGTCCTTTTAACACACGAAATATTCGATAGGAGGTCGGCGGCATCTATCTCCGAGATGGAGTATTTGAGCTCCTCTAATCCTCAATCCTTGTCGGCGAGCTTGACGGCGAGCCAGGCTAGCAGCGGCCAGGCTAGCAGCGTTGTGCTGTCCATAGCATCTCAGCTTCCTCCTTCCCACCCACCTCCTTGTCCTCCTCCTACACCCATAAACAAACTTCCGCCTCCTCCTCTGTCGATAAATCGCTACACCCTTATCCACGCCTTGATATCGACTTGTCCCGTCTGCAATCCTCCTCCTTCCTCTCCTCCCGCCCCCTCCTCCTCGAGCTTTTCAGTCAAACATGCTGTCCCGACCACGGCGACAAGCGCGACTCTAAATTCGCTCATCAAGTTCATTGAGAAGGTGAGCGTACAGAATATCAGCCAACTATTGGATGATTTGGTTGACTGTTCTCTTACGCTCGGTGTTCTCTTTCGCTCGCCCGAGACACAGTATATTATATATGTAACGTGGGTGTTCTCGGCCTCGCTTCGCTCGGTCGCTCGACTGCACTCTACCCCTCCCCCCTGGTGCTTCATTGCAAATCCTCTAACCCGCCTCAACCCGGCCCCAACTCAACCCCATCCACTCTCCCCTCCCCCGGTGCAGGAGCTGAAGCAGAAAATGGTGAAGCCCTCTTTCTGCCCGCGCTGCAAGAGCATTCTGAGCCTCGGGGGAAAGGTGAGAGTGTGTCTCGTTCGCTCAGTCTCCTCACTGAAAAGGCGTGGGTACTGGATATCAACGTACATGCCCGATACTTCCAAATGTAACGTTGCTGCTGCCAAATTCTTCGCCATTTTTAACGCTACAAACACCTCCTCTTTTGCGACTCGCTTCGCTCGTCGCAGTACTGGTCGCGCGAGATGTTTGAAGTGTCAGTCGATTCGACTGTCAAGCTTAGCAAATCAACCGAGTTGCCATTTATCAGGCGCTCAGATGGCGCGACTGTCATTCACGATGGAGACTGTTTAAAATCCAACACCTCCTCCTCCTCCGGATCCTCCAGCTTCTGCGTTAACCTTCCCGGAGGGACTGATGCGGAGGATAAGCTGTTCCATTTCGCATTGGCACCGACTTCCGCCGTGACCTCGACCACGACTTCCAACACAACTCCCAACACGACTTCCAACACTCATTATGTAGACCTAACTTCTCCTCCCCCCCCACCACCACCATCCATCAACACAAAACCGTGCGTGACCGTCCATCTGATTCCGAGGGGCAAACTTAGCTCGAAGCGAATTGAGATCCTGCTGAAGAAGATGGCTCAGTACCAGTCTGATAACGAACTTAGCTACGTCCTAAAAGTTGGATCAAAGGACGAGATGTTGCGCAGCAGCGATTCAAACAGCGGCAGCAACGTGATTATCGTGGAAAATACGCTGAAGCTGGATTCTCTGTTGCAGTACTACGATATGAAATCGTTCGAAGAGATGTCGAAGAGGTTCAAGGCGAACAACGTCAAGGTGGTTCACGTCGAATGGTTCACGAAACTCTCGAAGGGAGACGAAGCTAAAATGGAGGTGAGAAACTGCGAGGAGCAAATCTACGAGCCGGAATGCGTTAATTCTGCTTCCATCTCCGGCTGCGCTAGGAGCTTCAGACTAGATATCGACACCAGAACCACCGCCATGCAATTCTAACTCGTTACGGTCAATCTTCATGCAACTCGCTCGTCGCAGGAATACGGATGGCAGGAGTGGAGGAACGCTGAGAAGGAGCTGAAGGATAAAAGGTCTGGTGCAGCCGGGAGGTGAGAAACTGCGAGGAGCAAATCGAACCGGAATGTGTTAATTCTGCTTCTGTCTCCAACTGCGCTAGGAGCTTCAGACTAGATATCGACGCCAGAACCACCGCCATGCAATTCTAACTCGTCGCTCCGCTCCTTGGCTCGCTTCGCTCGCTGCTCCTCGCTTCGCTTGTCACAGGTTCGACATCAGTAGCAGCCAGGACTCTTCGCAGCAGCCGAGCCCGAAGTGGATGACGAAGAAGAGGAAGGAGGTGGACGATGCTGCGTTCATGCCGGCCGTGAAGGTCAGGAAAGCTTCCGAGATCGACAACCCCATGATAAACAGCGTCAGAAATGACTTTGAGTTGGACGAATTTCAGTTGGAGGACGATGTTATTGATCTGGTCCTGCAGCGGGCCAAGAGTTCGGGAGCCATACAGCCAATCGACGAAGGTTTTAAACTAAAAAATAATACCACCGTCTCCGCCTCCGCCTTCGCTACCTCGTCCTTCTCCTCTGCTGCAGCAAAAGTCCCGAAATGCGAGTGCTTGGGCATACCAAGTCCCGCCGTCTTGCGAACGAGCGAGATGCGCGGACCCAACCAAGGTCTGCAGTTTTACGCTTGTTCAAAGACCGTAGCCGAAGGTTGCTGCAATTTTTTTCAGCTGAAGAATAAAATCGAAGAGAGCGTGAACTCCGACAGGGAATTAGAGTTATTGAACGATGTCGTGAGCTCCCAAGGAAGTAATAGCAATATATCCCAACACAGCAACATGAGTGATACGCCCTCCCCGCAGACTCAGCAGACGACGGACGGCATCAGGGAAACCGTTTCGAGGAAAAAGATAAACTCTGAAACATTCGCCTTCAGCATGACGAGGGAGAAGATGGGTCAAGTGGTGAAAGCGAATGCTGCTGATGATGCGGATGCAAATGCGAGTGCAGATGAGATGCACGACGATTTGCAGAAACTGCCTTCGAAGTCAACCTCCGGTGACAAGTTGTACGAGACGAATTTGAAGGTGGCCGATTTTCTGAACAAGCTGAGTAAGGCTCACTCTGTGGGAAATACAGCCATCAAGGCGGACAAATTTCGAATTTACACGTACAAAAAGGCCGCGAGCAGGGTAAGGACGTGGGGCGAGGAGTTGAACTTGGACGTGCCTGAGTGCTGGGAGAAGCTGGCGGCGTGCAAGGGTCCGCCCGGGGCGAACACTATCCAAAAGGTTAAGGAGTTCTTGCTATCCGGGACCTGTGGCAGGCTGGAGGGCATCAAGAACGACGATTGGAGGAAGGGAATAAATGAAATCGGCAACGTCTGGGGCATCGGACCGGAGACGAGCATTGTGTTCGTGAACATGGGCTACAACACCGTCGCCAAACTCCGCGAGGCTGTGGCGAGGGGCGACAGGAACGTCACCCTGACGGCGCAGCAGAAGATTGGACTTAGGCTCTACGAGGATCTTATGGAGCCGTGTCCGAGGTCTGAGATTACGAGCATCGGGGACAGGGTGCAGAAAACGGTTCAGAAGATATTTCCGTCGACGACGGTTGACATCATGGGGAGCTACAGGAGGGGGGCCGCCAGCGGGCACGACGTGGACTGCCTTCTGACAAGCCCAGACTTCAAGGATAAACTACCCCAGGGCTGCCTGCAGAAAGTAATTACTGCGCTGACGAAGGAGGGCGTGCTGACTGATCACTTGTCGATGCCTAGCGAGAAAGGGGGGGTGATGACCTCGTTTAGGAGGAAGTCCCCGGCCTTTGACAAGTCAGAAATACCGGCGGAGGCTGAGGCGCCCACTGCCCACTTGACGTACTCGTACATGGGCATCGCGAAGTTAGGCAAGCATCACAGGAGGATAGATATAAAATTCTACCCGTACAATCAGAAGCCCTTCGCCCAGCTGTACTTCACCGGAAACGCGTATTTCAACAGGAGCATGAGGCTGTACGCGAAGATGGTCGGGTATTCCCTGAGCGACCACGGCCTCTGCAAGACGTCGAGGAAGAAAATATCGGGGAAGTGGTATGTAACTGCCAAGCAAGCGAGCCTCGTGGCCAAGACCGAGAAGGACGTATTCGACTTGTTGGGATTAAAGTGGGTGGAGCCCGCCGACAGGAACGCCTACGATGCAGTTGCGGAGGCGAAAATGGAGGAGCCGGACGAGGTCGAGGACGAGGAACTGTCCCAACTGTCCCAGCCAGGGAGCGTTTTCAGCGACGATCAGAGTTTTGTGGAGAAAATCGAGTCTCCGAGCTAGAGGGTCCGGTGAATATTGTTTTTGTTAGGATCAGGTGTACTTTAAAAATTATAAGTTATTGTTTTGATATTCAATTCTGTTACGTTTCGTTCAATCGTTTTCTTAATTCTTATAATTCTTATAATTGTTTAGATGATAGACATTAATCGCTATCACCGACCTTCACCATATCCACAGTCAAGCCGTTATCCCGCAAACTCGTGTAGTAGAGCTCAGCCCGCTCAAAGTCATACCGTCCAATCACCGCGGCACCATTCTGATGAGCGTTCATCATGATCTGAAAAGCAGCGCCGTCGTTGACGCCGCACACCTCCATGAGACACCGAGCAACGAACTGGAGAAGAAGAGTAAGGGTTAGAATACGTTTTCCCCCCGTTAGGGACAGCAGCGATGAAAATTATCCATCGTCTCACCTCCCTCTTATTGACAGGGTCGTTGTACAGCCGGACCTGCCACTCTCCTGCACTGTCTTTTGCGCTATTCTCCGTCGTCTTCTTGGTGGAGGTTTGGGGCTTTTCAAGGACGGCTCCGCTCCCAAGAGACGAGAACAGCGGGCGGTTACGACGAGTGAAGGAAGGCTGGACGTTTGCGGGGCGCATCAAGCAACCATCTAGGGAACCAGATGGCCTCTGCACTGCCCGAGTCGACGCCTGCCCGACTCCATGCGCAGATGCAGA
Source organism: Triparma verrucosa (assembly GCA_030267905.1). NCBI lineage: Eukaryota > Bolidophyceae > Parmales > Triparmaceae > Triparma > Triparma verrucosa. Next base: position 56,820 of record BRXX01000404.1, read on the forward strand.
TGGGTAGAAATGAAACCCTCGCGCACACGTTGCAAGAAGCAGCAGCAGAGCGGCGGTAAAAATGAAATTCATATGGCCCGGATACTACGGTGGCTTCTCCGCCAGCCTTAGATTTCAAAAATTATGTGAACCCTATTTGCGAGATGCGAGAAAGTCGGCCCCAACAACACCACATGAGGTGGGTGGGCTGCTCAACTGCAGGCATAGAAATCTCAAAACCTGTCTTTGAATCGCAGAAAAACGCTTCTTAACACAAATCACGCATTACTAGGGCCCAACCGTCTATATATTTTCAAGCCCCCCCGAACTAACGCAAACGGGTCAATCTAATCTAACCTCTTTTGCACCCGTGGTGCCCTCCTCCACCTCCCCCTGCATAGGACGCCTTTTCCTAGAGGAGTTCCTAGCATAATCCGCGAATAAAATTCCCTCTCCCACATCTCTTCCCCATATCCCCATTGGCCTTTCTCCAGAACTCGCCTCCCGTAAACTTGGAACCCGCTTTGTAGAACCACCCACCCCTGAGGCCAAGCTCGAGCTTCCCGAAGTAGGGTCAAACACAAACCCTAGTTCCCCTGGCGCAACGATGGAGAGTGTTTCTACGCGTCGTCATCGGAACAGTAATAGAAAGACCATTCTCCACAGAAAGACCAGCTCGGATATGAAAGCTGGCTTCTTGGCCAACTTTGAGAAGTGAGTAGTAATTTCCTTCTTGTGCGCTGCGCTCTTGCGTCCCTGGACTCCGAACTCTAACTCTGCCGCCTATCCCTGTCCTCATCAGCATCATCAAGGACGAGGTCACCGCCGCCATCCTCAAGCATGTCGAGGGCGAGGTGAGGCCTGCCTTAACGTGGTCATGTCAGCGTCAACAACAGCTAACCCAGTTCTCTCCCCCTCCCTCTTTCTGTTGCAGTATCAAGATAAGGTCAAAGCAGAAGATATCGTCAGTGGCCGTCGTATGTCCTGGACGCAGAAGACAGAAAATTTAGGTGAGACGGGGGCATGCAGAGCAGACAACGAAATGAGATGTGAAGAGACTGAGGAGCGCGAACGAGCACGAGCGACCAACCTGAAATATTTTATCTAACGGGTCTCCTACTTCTTTTAAAACTAAAACTAACCCCCCCCCCCCCCCCCCCCCCAAACGAACACACGCACACACTCAAACAGTCTCGAAAGAAAGCGAGAGCCTGGTCTCTCTGCCTCAAGAAGATCTGATAGGGAGGATGGGCGAAATCCTGCAGAACAACGTCGACCAAATGAAGCTCCTTACATTCTCCAACGCCATCATGATGGAAACCAACCTTTCTCAGTGTCTGGCCCACCTTATCGATGCTATTTTCGACGCGACCTCCTCTGACGCTGTTTCGATGTTTATTTTAGACGACTCGATGCAGCATATGGAAGAATTTAAGCATAACGCGTACAAGGACGACCGGGATAGTAGAACAATGAGCGCAAGAACGGGGATAGGGCAGGAGGTCTTGACCAGCGAGGATAGGTGAGGCGCATTGCATTGTCTTCAGTCTTCAACCCTTGCACCTTCCTCATCCCGCTTCTCCTTCTGACCGTCCTTCCTCCTTCCTCCTTTCTCCTTCCCCTTTCCCTTCCTCGCAGGATGATTTACGTGTCAGAAATGGACGAATCCAAGTACAAAGACCTCGAAATTCGCCCCTCCTTCGTGGTCGACGGCGACGAGTACAAGTACCCTTGCGTGCTATACACCGCTGTCTATGACCACACCGGCAGGCCGCTGGCAGTTGTAGAAATTAGTCAGAAGAAGATCTGTGGCATGAATGACCATCAGATCAAGGTGGCCAGGGCCATTAGCCTCATCGGGGCCAACGCCATGAGGAGCGCCAGGCTGCACGAGGAGATGACCTCTGCACGGCGGCACAGTGACGCTCTGCTGGAAATATCGCAGGCGCTTAGCAATGAGATGGAGACAAATGATGTAATAGATAGAATTTTGAAGGTAGCCAGAGACGTAGTCAACCCGCAGTACGTCTCCCTTTACCTCGTTGACGAGGAAACGGGAGACTTGCAGAGCACAAATAACAGTGAAATGCGGATTCCGTATGGCGAGGAAACGTTAGAGGGATTCGTGGCCGCAAACAATGAAATACATCACATCGACGATGTCGAAGCGTCGTCCAACGACTTCAAACTGGGCGACACGGGCAAGCACGCTGGTATTGTTACTAAGAATGTGATATGCGCTCCTGTGGCTGACTCGGACGGCAAGGTCCTCGCCGTCATGTCGGCGTTTAACAAAACAGGTAGCGAAGGCCTCATCACGGATTTCGGAGAAGAGGACGAGCTGATCGTCCAGTCCATTGCGGACTCTGCCGGCGTCGCCCTTCACAAGGCGAACCTCTTGGAGAACATTAAGTGCGAGCAGAAGAAGAACAAGTCGCTCATCTCTGTCATGAAGGCGGTCAACCAGAGCAAGGACAATATGGACGCGTTGGTGAATAACCTCGTGGCCGTGGCCTATGACATTATCGAGGTGGATAAGGTGACGCTCTACCTAGTTGACGATACCGACCAGACGCTCATGTGCACGGTTTCCAGGTTTAAGGATCTGGAGGGTAACAGGTACTCTTTTGGAAAGAACGTGGCGGGAAGGGTGGCCTCATCTGGCGAGACACTGACGGTGCAGGATGCCAGCGCTATCCCGGCTATCGCTGCGGAGTTCGAGGAGAAGGGTTACACGGCGAAGAACCTGCTGTGCATGCCGATCCGGGACCACAGGAACAAATTAGTTGCGGTGATAGAATTGCTCAACAAGAAGAACAACGGGGCTTTCACGTTTGACGACGAGAATATTCTGGCGGCCTTCAGCGAGGAGGTGGCAAGCGCGCTCAAGAGGGTCGTACTCGAGAAGGCGTTCCAGCACAAGTCCGATTCTGGCGGCGACGATCACGTGGTGGGGTTGATCGAGCAGTACAGTAATAAGGTGATTAAGCAGTCGTCGAGTGCTAGAGCGCCCGTTCCGGCGCAGGTCAGCCCTAAGGGTACGAGCAGCAGCCTTCGCGCTCGCCGCGGCGGTTCAGTTGCGTTCCAGGGAAAACTCAAGATCATGGGGAACTCTCCGGGCAAGCTGGACTCGCAGGGCAACCTGACGGAGTCTCAATCGGCCTCGCCCAGGTCCTCGGCGTTCGCCATGACGCCAGGGGCAAAGGAGAATGTCTTCGAGCAATTAAATTCTTGGGAATTCGACGTTCTGATGTGCGATAAGTCGGAGCTCGTCGTGTACGGCCAGGAAATGCTCAACTATTACCACACCGTGGAGGAGTTCCACGTCAAGCCTAAAACCATGGAGGCATTTTTGACCAGTATGGAATCGAACTACAGGGACAACTCTTTCCACAGGTGAGATGGTGGCGAGGAGGAGCGAAGCGGGGAGCGATTGAGAGACGGATGGAGTAGGGACCGTTTCTAATGCCGACACACACACGCACACACACACACGCACGCTTGCTCGCCGCAGCCTTTACCATGCCTACGCCGTCATGCACGCTTCGTTCATGATGCTGACAAAGATTGGGGCCGACCAGTTCCTGACATCGAAGGACGTCTACGCGGTGCTGATTGGGTCGCTGTGCCACGACCTCGACCACCCGGGGACCACCAACGAATTTCAGAAGAGCTCCAGATCGTCCCTGGCCCTGCTCTACAACGACAAGAGTGTTTTGGAAAACCACCACGCCGCCACCTGCTTCAAGATCATGTCTGCGGAAGGGACCAACATTCTGTCCGAGCTGAACAATGAAGACTTCATGCACATCCGCAAACTCATCATAGAGGTCATTTTGAAAACCGACATGGTCAATCACTTCGACATGGTGAAGAACATGCAGGCCTTGGCGGACAAGCAATACAAAGACGAAGGCAGCTACTTCTCGATCGACTCCGAACACGACCGCTTTGAGCTCTGTTCGCTCGTGGTCCACTGCGCAGACTTGTCCAACCCGGCCTACTCTTCATTCGAAATGACCAAAAACTGGTGTCAGCGGGTGTGCCAGGAGTTCAGCGAACAGGTCGAACTAGAAAAGAAGGCCGGCATCCCCGTCACGAGCTTCATGGAGGGGCTCAACAACGAACACAGCATCGCAAAGCTTCAAGTAGGCTTTGTCAACTACGTCATCCTGCCCCTCTGGAAGGCCGCCAGTCTCTTGCTTCCCAAGGCGGAAAGGCAGTGTGCAAACTGCGTGGCGAACGTCAAGTGTTGGCAGCAAATCGTGGACTCGGGTGGGGAGAGCCCTACGAAGGAGGTGGAGGGAAGAGTTGATGATGACGAGGATGACGAGGAGGAGGAGGAGTAGGAGGAGGAGTAGGATCATTAAGGTTTTGTATTACTTCATTACTTCTATTACTTCTATTAATTCTATTATATTATAATTTTAATGATGATCCTAGACTAGAGATTCCTTCCAGGGAGGCATTCTGCTTCGAGAGCGTCTTCAATGGTAATCCTTTCGGCCCTATTCGCTACCACCATTGAAGATATTAGCTTCCTCACCCCCCTGCTCATTCGCTTCCATTTTGGAAGCTGTTTGAACGACTTCTTGGGGTCGGCATAAAATGCGGCCGTAGCTTTCTGCGACAGTGAAGTGATTTTGCGTGGTTAGGAGGATGGGAGGGGTGGGGTGGGTTGAGATGAGATGATTGAGAAGATGTGCAACTTACCTCATCAGTTGGTTCGTAGGGTAGCTCTCCCGTGAATATCACGTAGACCAGAATTCCAAGGCTCCACATGTCACTTTCGAACCCGATAGCCTCACCATTCCAAGCCTCCGGACTAGCGTAGCCTGGGGTCCCGACTTTCTTCCCCCCCAACGTGACAACCTCGGCTTCCTCCGGAACTACTACGCTATTCCCAAAGTCGCATATCTTGTACATGCAACCTGGCGCAGCAGCAAGAGAGTCGCCCGGCCTCAGTTTCATTCCTGGTCTCCTGGTGAGCAGTATATTCTCAGGCTTCAAGTCGCCGTGAATGACCCGGTTCCTGTGAAGGTATTCCACTCCCCGGAAGATCTGCGGGAGCAAGCGGAGGGGCTGCATTTGATCCAACCACTTGAGGCTCGGAGTCTGAGTCAAGAAGTCCATCAAATCGCCCCCCTCAACCAAGTCCATCTCCACCACGATCTTGCTTCGAGTCTCATGAACCTTGATCGGAACGCAGAGGTTGACGTGAGGCTGGATGCCAAATGAACTAGTTATCGTCGATTCGTTCCGTAGGGACGCTAAGAGATTCGGGTTCAGGTTCGACCGAACTATGATCTTCAGAGCGCACGGTTCTCCACTCTCTACTTCGACGGCTGTGTGATTTTTTGGGGTAAGGGTTTTTTGTTTTTTGGTGCTGTGTGGTGGTGCGCGGCGTGGTCTCACCTTTGAAGATTTCACCGCGGCCCGAGCCTATTTTTTCACCCTTCTCATAGAGCTTATCCACTTCCTGCAAGGAAGGAGCACGGAAAGATTTATTATTAGCTCTAACTATTGTTGCATGTTATACGGTGAGAGATGTTTTCTTACCTTGTCGCTGCTCTGCCGTCCTGGAGGCAAGACGAGATCCCTAGAATCACCCGCAAGATTTGGAGTACTGCTACTGCGTCTGAAGCCTTGCGTGAAAGCGGCAGCGGCGGCCCTCATGGTGGTAAAAGGGTTGTTTGGAGCGGAGCAAGAATAACTTTGAAACTTTTTAGGGGTTTTAGGGGATTGTGGGTGGTGGCAGGTGTTGGGTTTTGGAGAGGGGGGCTGGTAACCCTAGCTATTGCTTTACAGTGCTTGTGCGGGAACGTGACAGATCTCTGAAAGCTGCAATATGCTGTCTTCTTTTTTCCAGGGCAACAGCTTTCAGCACTGTGAAAGGAGCTTTTGTTAGTGTGTAGTTTGCGTCGCTACGGAACTACGTATTCTAGACCCCCCATTACATACATTTCCCGTAGATTTCCGTAGCGATCTACTTCGCCCAACTGTCTTTTATTCAAGGTTTCTTGCTGGGCCGGAGCAAGGGTGCCATCGTAATGGATAAGGGCCTCATGAATCATTTGAGCCTTCTCCTAGCTCTGCTGCTGTTTTGCACTTGTGGAAAGGCAACGTCAATACCAATTTACACGACTCTACTTAAGAAGCCCCTTGAAGATGTGACGCTATTGGCCATCCCTCATCCGCTGAATTTCCCTGAAGGTTGGGAGATGGGAGGGGAACTGCACGAATTGTGTTTGGAATTCGGCGGCTGGAGTTCCAACAGCAGCCAGGCAGCGTGCTTTGAGGTGGTGGTGAAGATAGGAGAAGCGCTGCCCCCGGTTGCCTTGGGGGGGGAGATTTCTGATTATCTTTCGAAACAAGGTGAGGTGGAAAGGAAGCATGTGTGCCTAGACCTTGTTCAAGACTAACTCGACGAGTCGCAGGCTCTCACTTGATTTCGCTTTCGCTGACATCCTCCGACTATCCTTCGACTCAAGTATCCCAAATGTTCCATGTTCATAATTCTGCACCCTTGACACCAAGCGACGGACCTTATGTATTCATCACCTCTGTCCCTTATACGCTTGTCACTGCGTCCCGTGAGCTTGCTATAAACTACTATTTGCTAGCGCAAGATTTTTTCTTCGACGAAACTGAGGTGGTGGGGGAGGAGGTTGTGTTGGGTTTGGAGCTCACAAATGGAGAAAGTTTCGACATCCCTCATTTCAAGAGCGGGAGTTACAACGTGAAGTTGGATAGAATAGACCCAGGGACTCACGTGGTTAGAATCAAAGGGGGAGGAGGGGGAGGATGGAGGCTAGGGGAAGAAGGTGGGGAAAGTGGGGGAGGGGGGGGAGGGGATGTTGTGGAAACGGTATTCGATAAGGTTTTGACACCCGAGGAGGGAGGAGCGGGTGGGGTGGGTCGCTTGATGATGTCGAAAGTTCCACCTTCAACCTTTTCTTCAGTCTGCATAGGCCCATGCGGCGGCGGTGGGGGAGAAGGTGCTAGTAACGAAGGGCAACGAAAAATCATGTACGTAGGCATGCTTAAGTACGACGGCCAGAAAACAATTTGGCTCGAACAGTTCAAATCGCTTAATCGCGAGAAGTGGCACATGGAATTTCACACCTTCATGAACCCTGAAAATCAGGTTAATAGCTACCAGATGATTAAGGCAATAGAAGAGGCAGGGGTACAGCTGCGGATAAAACCTCTACCGAGCATAAGCGAAGACGATCTGAAAGAAACACCCTGCAACTTCGACGGAATATACAAAGACGGTGGAGGTGAGATAGAAGATTGGGTTCAGCTATTCTGACTACTTAATACTAACTCCTCTTATCAAGGCGTAAGCATGATCCCAATAGTAACCTGCCTCCACAGTCGTCTCGAAGTCGCCTCCCACTCCATCTCCTCTGTGACCCCTTCCTGGGCCCGCGAAACGTGGTCGTCAATAGTCTCCCAGATCGACTCTTACTCCCCTTCGATCCTCGTCTTCGCGAACGCGAGAGAATCCACGGATTCACTCTTAACCACAGCGGCGAGGATGGCGAAGTTTCCTCCTAAAATCGTCATGGAGTTACCTAATCTATTTCCTTCGATCGATTTTAGTGAAGTCGACGCTGTTGTCGGGCCTAGCCATTACGCCGTTACGCATTATAGCGTCCTTGAGAAGTATGAGGAGGCGGTTAGGAAGCCTAGTATGCATGTGGTTAATCCTGGGGTTGATGGGGGAAGGTGGAGGAGGAGGGAGGGGGGGGAGTGTAAGGGGGAGGAGAAGGTCGTGGGGTTCGTGGGGAGGATGAGCACGGAGAAGAGCCCGGGGTTGGTCGCGAGGGCGGCCGTCAAGGTTCTGGAGGAGATGGGGGGAGGGGTCAGGTTCAAGATTGTTGGGGAGGGGAATTGGCTCGCGCTGATGAAGAGGATTGTAGAAGTTTTGGGGGTTGGATGGGCGTTTGAATTCACGGGAGGTGTGTACGGGGAGGAACTGATTGAGGTTATGAGCGGATTGGATTTGATCTTGAACCCTAGTTTACGCTACGAATCCGAAACGTTCTGTATAGCAAACATTGAAGCGTTGAGGTGAGGTTTGGATTAGTGTGGAACCGAGTGAAGCGAGTACCAACGGGGCGAGCGATGCGACGAGCGAAGCGAGTCGCAAAGGATGGGACGACCACTCCGTTAGAAACGGCAAAGGAGTACGCACATCCGTATCGTCAGGTGTACGTTCTCAATCCCTTCCCCTCTTCTTATCATCTGCCTTACTTATCCCTTTCGGTTCAACAAAACAATTCGCTACTTAATTCCTAACCCCCTTCTCCTTTCCGTTCCCGTAGCCTCGGCATCCCCATCGTAACCTTCGGAATAGGCGGTGTCGGTGAGTACATGGTCAACGGTTGGAACGGCTACGTCGTTGACGATTTTAAAACCGTCTCCGGCGTCGTAGACGGTTTAGCGGACGCGATCGTGGACGCTTTAAATGACGATGAGGGGAGGGAGAGAATGGGGAGGAACGGTGTTAGGACTATAGAGGAAGGAGGATTGACGTTGAAGGACGTTACGAGGAAATATGAAATGCTCTACGAGGAATTGCTGCTAAGATGAAAGACGTTGGTAATTTCTTAATAACAAAAATAAGTTCGGGGTTTGGGTTGTGTGTTACAGCTTTTGATCACTTTCACTTTCCTCCTCCTCCTTCCTCATAATTAGTTCCTCCTTCTTAATTTTAATAAATTCCTCCCTAAGCTGCATAAAATTCTTCTCAAGATGGAATCGGGGGGGTGTTAGATAATATTGAATATTGTATTATGGTTTTAATTTTTTTTCTCACCTCCTTCCAATACCTCTCCCCCTCTTTAGCTCTCCTAATCTGCTCCGAGCGAAGAGAGGAGCGGGGTTAGAGGTTCGCTCAGCGACCTCCGCTCTCGTTATCTTGTACCTCGGTGCTTTGCCGTTCTTCTCATCGTTCTCACCTCCTCCTCCCCCTCCCCCCCCCCCAACACAACCTTCGCCAACTCCCCCACCTGAAACGGCACAACCCCAACCCCAATAATAATACTAAAACATACCACCAACCTCCCATAAAACGTCACAGGCACAATATCACCGAAACCCACAGTCGTCAAAGTGCACAATCCGAAGTACAAAGCAGTAAAAAAATCGGGTATATTAGGATTCGCATCATGTTCACTCGCGTATATCAACCCCGTCGATATAAACAATAAAGTCCCGATACTACTAAAAAACCTCGCAAACTGTAATTGACCTTTAGTGACGCTTGTAGGTGGTATGCCTAAGGCTATTTCGAGGTTTTTGAAGGATGAAAAATCGGATACGTAACGTTGTAAACGGAGGATACGTAGTAAACGTAGAAAGGTTAATCCTGAAGAGGAGAAGGAAGGGAGGAGGACGGAGATTAATGTTGGGAGGAAAGAGATTAGGTCGATTATTGAGAGGGGGGTTAGGAGGGATTTTAGGGAGAATTGGGAGGAGAGGAAACGGAGGAGGTACTCGATTAGGAAGAAGACGGAGATGGAGTCCTCGATTAGGGTGAGGGAGATTACGGTTAGGGAGGGGAGGGTGGGGATTGTGAGGATGGCGTAGGTTAGGGAGGCGAGGAGGCAGAGGGTTGAGGAGAGGAGCTGGAGATAGGATGGAGAGGTGAGTATTGAATATGATGAAGTGAGGATTAAGTGTTAGTGATGATTTATTTTTTGAGTGAAGTGAAGTGAGGTTTGTTTTGTTGCGCTAGCGAGTATCGAGTTGAAGCTCTGTTCATCTCGGTTCAGCTCGTCAAAATGTCCCGTTGTCTTAATATTCTCACCTCGAATTGCGGGCTGCTAAGCGCCTGATCTAACGACATATCGCTCGCGAATTCATACAGATAATACGACATAGGTTTAGGGTCATTCCTAGGGCCTACGGCCTTAGTTGTCTCGTAAGGAGAATCTGAAGGAGAGGAGGAGGATTCATCGTCGAGGGGGAGGAGGAGGAGGTCTTCTAGAGGGGAGGAGGGAGGCTTCGACGAGAGGAAGGATGACTTAAAGGGTGACTTGGAGGTTATAAGAAGAGAAGGGGGATGAAGATGGAAGGAATTTATAATTATGAAGGGAAATGTGAGGAAGGTTAGGAGAAGGGACGATATCATGGTATGTCTTTATAGCTATAGCGTCGGAGCTTCAGTGAGTACAGCAGTGAGTACAGCAGTGAGTACAGCAGTGAGTACAGCAGTTCGACAGTCCTGCGCGTGTGTTTTTGCTTCTGTTGATTGGTGATTTAAAGCCAGAATATGTACAAGAATATCGTACTGGACGACAATTAAATGGATTCAGACCGCTCTTATATATGTGCAAGGGCGCTGATATAGTCTGAAATAGTCTGAAATAGTTTGAATGCTGCGTTATGGGCTGATAATGATATATGATAATATTTTTAAGGTATTTCAGGTATTTGCACATTTAGGTGAAGGAGGAAATTTGGTGATTTAATTGGGGCCCTTCAGTGTTAATAAAAACAGTACGTAAATTATATTTCACGGTCACGGGTTACGTAATATTAATCGATTTGAATGGAAATTACAGTATATGAATACGTTACGTATAAAGGTCAATAATGGCCCGTCTAGGTTAGGTCGCTCGAAGAGGGCGTCGACATACGTTTTTTGACTATTTTCACCATATTAAACGCACGCATATTGTAAGGAAGTACGTAGTATAGAATTATAATATTACAATGTGAATAAATTTGGTTATTGCAGTCGAATAAGTGACGTTATTATCGAATTTATAAGGATTCTGCTCTACCGCACCCCGGTCGCGTCGACCTCGGGTTATGATGACTTGACCTATTTAGGGGATTAAATTAGACATTAAGACAATACAATCACAACATTTGGACAAATAACGCGCACATACCAATAAGCAGACATATACGCACCATAACTGATTCACGACGGACACGACGGACACGAAAAATGATGTATTAATATGTACTAACAAACAGGTTAACCCCTCACTTGCGCCGCCCACCTCTCTTCACTCAACAGCAGTCTGAAAACGGCACTACTGCACACCCTGTGGCACCCTAAGAACCGAACCAACCTCATTCCAGAAGACTAACGTCATTCCCTTCATCAATTCCCTTCATCAATTCCCTTCATCAATTCCCTTCATCAATTCCCACCGCGACATTCCCACCGCGACATTCCCACCGCGACATTCCCACCGCGACATTCCCACCTTTTCTTCATAAAACGATCTGAACAATAACAAAATAAGCAGTGCTGCTACCCCCTGCTGAGCCATACGAAATTAGTGTTACCCTCTACGTTCCACAAACCCCCCCCCCCTCCATCCTCCGACATCACATCTCTCCTGTAACCGGGCATAAATATAACACATAACGATCCCTCGTGCACATTCTCCTCCTCCTTTCTTCACCTTCCTCCTTCTCCTCCTTCTCCGAAACGTCCGAACCGTCCTCCGCCGACAAACGTTCACGTCTCCGATTTGTTCTCCTACTTCTCAAAAACCTAGAAATAAAACTTTTACTATTTAACGATGGATTCTGATTCAGATAATTCAGACACAGGTGAGTTGTTCAGCAACACAAGAGAGGAAATGATTACAAGCGCAGGACATGTGTTTTTGTGTGTGTGTGTGTGTGTTTATAAACGTTGGAAGGGCAGCACTTCCTCTCTCATTAAAAACTAACCGTTCCTCCTCTCCCCCCCTCCCCCCTCCTCCCCCCAGCCCCCCGGATATCAAAAGCCCCCTCCGCCTCTTCAAAACTAAAGTCCCGTCGCGACCTCCCCCCCGGCGCCGTCGCGACTTTAAAAGCTTGGCTCCTAAGTCCTCAGCACTTCAATCACCCGTACCCGAGTCCAACGGAGCAGCAGCAGCTGATGCAGAAGACGGGGATCGATAAGAAACAGCTTAAGAATTGGTTTACTAACGCGAGGAGGAGGTGAGAGAAGAGAGAGGGAGGAGCGTGCGACGACCGAGCTAGTATATGACCCCAAACCATATAATATTATATACGACGAACGGAGAGCTCTGAAAACCGAATTCGTTCCGCAACTAAAACCTAACTCCCCCCCCCCCC
>BRXX01000405.1:0-11024 GCA_030267905.1 Triparma verrucosa
TAACCCTAACCCTAACCCTAACCCTAACCCTAACCCTAACCCTAACCCTAACCCTAACCATAACCATAACCATAACCATAACAGTCTTACATGTCCCTTAGCGTAAAACAATTCGCGTATTGGATCGTCAAAATTCGATTTGTCAACGTTTCAAACTTTTATCGATAACTTTTGGTCATATTCTTCGCTTTGAGACATCTTAGATGAATAATTTGATAATCATAAATCAAAAAAAGGCTTTGAGTTTTCAAAAATTAACCAAAATAAGTTCTAATTTGACCTTAATGTGTTCTCATATATTCCTAAATATGCTGAGTTTTGCAAATATGCCATTTTATATTTAATTAAATACTTATAACATAGAAATTTATTGAAAAAAATGGCCAAAATGGACTTTTTTGAAGAATTTTATACACTTAAAATTCGTTGAGAGGTCTAAAGGTAAATAATATGAACAATTTTGACTATAAAAATTATTTTGTAGTGAGATGAGCTTCTTTGGGAAATGCAGTCCCATTTTCTTGGCTTTTTTTGCTGCGCTGTGAGGGTCCGCGATTGGTTCTTACGGCGTCGCTCCTCTATCTAGTCAGTCCTTGCCCTAATCTAGTCAGTTCTTGCCGACTTATAATTTGTCAACATGTTCCGATCAAAATTATACCTTCGTTCATTATCATACAGGGAGCTCAGAGCTCATTGTTCAAGGTATGCAATGCAATATAAAGCCTGCGCGTTCATGCTATGATGGGACGGAAGGAAAGAAGACGTAGGATTGGCTGAAAAAAGGGGGTGACTGGTACTCCCTTAATACTCCAAATGCGCCCACACCACTCCACCCCTCATCCCCACTCAACCTCCCACCTCCCACACACATCAAAAAAACCAACCTTAGAATACCTTACTGATCTTGCTGAACATGTCCTCGAAGGCGGAGCATTCTCCTGGTCCTCTGTCGTTCGAATCGAAGTCGGAGGCGTCGAAGTCCGCCTCCACCAGAGAGGCTGCGAGGGCGTCTTCATCGCTTTGGAGGATGGCGAGCATGTCGGCCTCACTGACGACAGTTCCCATGGTGGGCACCATGAAGTCCTCGAAGGCGGCGTAAAAATCCTCTGCTGTCTCTCCTCCTAGCATGTTGCTCATCACACCCCTCCAGCCCTCTCCTTCGGGGCAGTCGATCGCCCAGCCGTTCTCAGTGTCAATCCCTGGCCAAACCATGTTGGGGTTGTTCCAGTAGCCTGAGGTCTTCGTCCAGAACTCCACCGGGCCCTGGCCGCTCCTGTGCAACAGGAAGGCCACTGCAAAGGCACCGATATCGTAGTAGTAGGTTCGCTCGTCGTCTGAAGGGGGGGGGGAGGTAATGGAAGGGGGGCAGAAGTCGCCGCAGCAGCGGTCCGTGCTGTAGATGGTGAACCACTTCACTGAAGGATCTTCCAGATACTTCTCCCTCGTTTTCCTGATTATCCCACCGCCTCCTCCGCCGGTCAGAAAGCATTCGCTAAACTTCACATTGGAATCCAAGCGCTCCTGGAAGAGGCACTCGTTGAATACAGCCCCGCCCTCCATCAGCCAGTTCGGCTGAGGGCCGCCCCTGCTCTTCTGAAATGCATGAGTGTACTCGTGCACTGCTCTCTCTGCGGCGTTCATTGCCGTGTCAAATTCGGACGGAAAGAAGTGAACCGGCGAGCCTGTATACGTCGCTTTGTTGCAAACGCAATTGTCATTCGTTCCGCTGACATAGTACTGCCCCCCGGTCCGTGCCTGCTCTTCTCCATTGCAGCTCGATCCTTGCCATCCATTGAAATCCTTACATTTTGCCTCGATCTGTTTGTACGCAGACGTTGGCCCATTAAATTCCCACATGAACACTTTCGTATTAGTCGGAAACCCAAAGAACTTTCCCATCATAATGCACGCATCCCTGATGCTCGTCTCCACGTCCGTGGGAAAGTTGTCCGAGGAAATGTACTCAGTGGTGTCCTCCTTCGTCAAGCTGCAAAGAATGGCTTTGTTAGACAAGAATAATTAGGGATCAATCTTTTGGAAATCTCCTTTGAACCAGCTCTGCAAAAACCACGCACCCAGGCACAGCCTTCTCACCTCATTGTGCTGTACGGATCCGGCCGATTACAACCCCTTCCGTTGCACTTCGGAGTGCTGTTGGCAAAGTTTGATGCGACTAGGTAGAATACGACCATCATCAAGAACACAATGTGAGTGAAAGTTATGCAGCAAAAGCAGAAAGGTCGACGTTGTCGAAACTTCTTTTTGGCGGACCCATCAATGTCTCCTTCACCAGGCTTGTGGTATTCTATTTGTTCAATATTCATACTGTTCTGCTCAACGACCCGCACAAATCAGCGAGTATTAGAACGAGTACTAGAATGAATTAAAAAACACTGTTCTGCACGACGATCTGTGCACACCCTGACGATGTTTTAAAATGAACACAAAAAATAATTAGGTGATCAAACAGTAGAGGGCAATACCCCACCCACAAGATCCCCCCCTTCCAGCCCACCCTACCCCCAACCCGTCACCTGTCGGCTCTTACACTCACCAGACAATTTTTCCATTTTCTTTCTCTCTCCCAGCCCCAGCAATCTTCCACCCACCACCCCCAATCCCCACCCCTCTTCTAAACCGATGCTGTCCCGCCACGAAAACACAGTCTGCGAAAAATTGGAGGCGCTGCCCCCCGACTTCTATCACGGCTTGACGTCTTTCCACAAGTTGATCATGATCAAGCAAAACACAGCGAATCCCAAAAGATCAACCTCCGCCCTATCTGATCCAGACTCAGAGTGGGACGACGAGCCCCTCGACGAGGACGAGGGATCCGACGCGGGCGGTGTCGACGCGCCAACAGGATATGGCCCGCAAACCAAAAGCGCTTCCAACTTCTTTCGCAGGTTCACGGCGCAGGATACTTTTGATTCGTCCGATCAGCACAACGAGCGCTCCTTCAAAGCCTACGATAAGGACAACGACGGCAGCCTCTCTACCAAAGAGCTGACGCAGGGACTCCTGACGGGCGGCAACTTTGACTTTACTAGCTACCCGATTGTCTACCTCAAGTTATTGGGAATCCTTCAGAACATAGAACTGACCGATGAAACAGCAGCACTGATGAAGCAAACCCCGCAGAAGTTCATGACGTGGAACATCAGCTTCAACATATACAACGCGCTGATCAAAAAGCTCAAGTTCCAAGTCCTCTTCAACCTACAAGTCGTGAGGCGAATGTTCAAGGTGCTTCGTTATCAGCGCCTGATGGCGTTGGCCCCAGGTATTCGCTTCCTGCGAAAAATAGAGACGTCAGCCAAGCAAGAGATCAAGAGCGCCAGGAGCGACAAGCCAAGCAACACCAACACCCAACCACCCGATTCCAACCAACCCAGCATTGAGCTCCAGGAAAGTTCACTACTGATGAGTTCCCGTGAAGTGAGGTACGAAACCTGAAACAACCCCTCCAATTTCTGTCACTCCACCTCAAGGCTAACCCCCCTCACACCCTGCCCCCCGCCCCCCGCCCCCCCCCAACCAAGCATCGAGGGCTGGGAGGAGCACATGAGCAAGGGAGAGTTCTCCAAGTACATCCAATCCTTGAAATTAATCCTCACGGATGTGAATACCGCCGACGACAAGGTGTCTACTGCAACCCTCGAGGACCTCACCCGGGCCAAGCACGACCTGGGCGTGGTCCTCTCCGTGCAGGATTACAACATCGACCGCCTCGTGAGCAAGTTACACATCAACAAGGAATTTGACGACATGTACAAGCTGCTTTCTGGCCCTCCTAACGAGGGTTTTGCCGTGCGCTGGATAAACCTCGAATCGTTCGATACCTTGAACATGCTTCGCGTCTGTGCTATGCAGAATGTCCACCCTCTCGCCGTGAAGGACATTCTGAGCCTCTGGAAGCAGCCGGCGCAAATCCAGGAGTTCGGACAGCACTTTTCCATCATCCTCCCCTGCCTGCGCCTTTCCAGAAGGGCAAATATTAGCCTGACGAGGTATAAGAAAATAGTCGCCAAGAGAAACGCCTTGAAGCAAGCCAAGCGACTCCGCAGCAGCGGCATCGTCCAGTCTTCGACTACTTGGCTCCAAACGCTAATTGGAAGCAAGGAGAAGGAGCTCAAGAACCTTCCCAAAGTTCGACTCAAGCTTGACGTCGAGAGCTCTCGCTCGGTCGTCCTCATGACGGGACCTCCTAATTACGACACCCTCATGAGTTTCTCAACGCTGTGGATGAGGAGGAAGAACATGCAGGATTCGGCCGCGAACGAGGACGTTGGTGACGGCGACAGTTCCGACTCGGACGATGACGAGGACTGGGAGCTGGACAGCGACGACGACGACGACGAGGACAACATGGAATCGGCCCAAATTCGCGCCGACCTCGTCGGGACTTTCTCTCGCCAGAACAAGTACCTCAAGAAAGATTTCAGCTTCATTCGAAGCGGCGACGCCAACTGGCTTCTCTGCTCTATGCTCAGAAACCTCGTCGGGGACATTCAGCCAATCGTAGTCGCTTACCGTCTGCAGTGCGAGATAATGCGGGACGCCCTCGGCAAGAAGAACAGGTGAGCTGCAAACGCCAACGCGAACACCAACGCCAACGCACTGACTTTATTTATATCACACTCGGCGCAGCACCCTCTCGAAGAAGAACGACAATTTCCTTCACGACTTGCACCTCATTCAGAGGGAACTGGAGTGGGTCGAGCGGAAAGTCAAGCCGCTCAAGAGAATTGTGCAGCATTTGATCGACGACAAGAGGATCGGAAACGAAATATCCCACTATTTTGAGGACATTGAAGACGACGTGGCTTCGGTTCAGGCGGACCTGAGTAACCTCCTCGCCATGATTGTCACCCTCAAGGCCGAGTACGACAACTTTCAGGACCGACGGGTGAACGACCTTCTTTCGGTCCTCACCTTTGCGACCGTGTGTATCCTCCCTGCCCAGTTCCTGACAGGCCTTTTTGGCATGAACTTCGTAGACCTCGAGACTGGCGACCCAGCCATGGTAAGAGGGCGCGTGTACTGGATATCGACGTCTGTCCACCTGATTTCTGCACTGCTTTAATTATTCTAACTCGTCGCTTCGTCCTCGGCCAGCCGATGTTAACTTGGAAGTACGGCTACCTCGTTTTCTGGCTCTTCTCCCTCATTACGATCGCCATGAGCTGGTTTTACTTTAGAAATGTGTGGAAAGTTTTATAAAAAAACACTAATCTTAAACACTTCATTAATCTACAACCGCCAGGGTTGCACCTACAACCTCACCCACAACTACTTCTTTCCTCCGCTTTTCTGAACCACTGATGCGAATCCTGTCCCGGCCGGCTTCCTGCAGCCGCAGTAGCAGAACTTTCCGTGAGGGTATTTGATCCCCTTTGCCCTCGCCTCCTCCAACTTCTTCTCCTCGTACTCTGCCGTAAAGCCCTCCACGTCGTCCTTCATGGCAGCCACCTTCTTGGTGTTCTCCTCGTCGAGGGTCGCGTCGGTGACGTTCGACCAGCCGTGGCTACCCTTGCCCCTCCAGACGGCGTCGATCATGACCAAGAATTCTTCGTACTCAATTTCTCCGGAGCCGTCCTTGTCGAGCTCCTTGATGAGCCCCTTGAGCCTGGCTGAAGAAATGTTCTCTCCGAGGTTCTCCAGGATCATCCCCAGCTCAGCCTCGTCCACCGCCCCGGAACCGTCCAAATCCATCGCCTGGAACTCCTTCTGGAAGAATTCCATCTGCTTCTCGTCGTACCTGCGCCTCATGTCGTTGTTGAGCTTGTCATTCACGAAGAAGCGCACTTCCTGAGGCATCTCCCAAGTGGTGACCTTGGTCTTGACGTTGTGGTAGAAGGGCCTTCCCACCATCGGGTGCATGTGCTTCTGCCAGTCTCCGAGCTTCAACCCAGCGTCACCACCCAGCATCTTGCCTCCCTTGCCCACCTTGGGCGCGTACCGTCGCTCCCACAAGTACAAACAGACGCAGCAGACGTACTTGGCCAAGAAACCTCTGTGATTCATCTTGATCTCCTTGTGCTCGTCCAGCAGGCGCATCATGGCCGCGAACCCTGCGACGATATTGTTAGATGTTGCAAGCGCCGCGAGAAGCACCGACGCCAACCGGTCGCTTCGCTCACCTATTTCGCCGAACTCGTCCTTTTCCGCCATCTTCCAAAGAACCTTCATCTTGGCCTCATCCTCCTTTAGCTTGTGCTCCCCAATCTCCCCCAGGATGTCCGAGAACTCCTCGAGGCTGCGATGAGCGAGAATATTAGAATCATCACGTTGCGGTGCTAACCCATCTCCTCTCCTCTCCTCTCCTCTCCTCTCCTCTCCTCTCCTCTCCTCTCCTCTCCTCTCCTCTCCTCTCCTCTCCTCTCCTCTCCTCTCCTCTCCTCTCCTCTCCTCTCCTCACCTGATCTTGCGGCTGTGATCCCAGTCCATCTGTTGGTAGCAGGCCTTGAGTTTCTTGACTTCTCGGCGGGAGAACTTCATGAACAAGTCGGTCTCTATGAAGTAAGGGTCGGCCTCCGGGCGGTCCCATCTGACTTGCTTGGTCTTGTTGTTCGCGTAGAAACACCGGCCATCGTCCATCTCGTATTCGACCCACCCGTGAGGAAGTGGGGCGATGATCTTCACGTGGTTAGAATAGTCGCTCTCCACCGATTCTCCGATTTCGTTCTCGTATATAACGCAAAATCTGTAAGTAGCGAGTTCCTTCAGCTCTTCCACATTAACTTGGGTGGGAAGGTCGCCTCCCTCGATGTCCTCGAGGGCGATCGTCATCCTCCCCTTGTACTCCCATTCGGGGTTTGCGGGGTCTTCAGAGGCGTCGAGTCTATCGCAGGCAACGTTAAGTGTAAGAAAGTGGGCGTGCGGACGAGGGAGGTGAAGATGAAAGGGTGCTTGTTAATAACATGACAAATTCCCAGCTCGTCGCTCCGCTCCTCGCCTCGCCTCATCACTCACCTATACCGAGCAATGTGTACATGGGTGAAGGGAAATCGATCGTTTTCGACAGGCCGCTGCCACCAGACGGCAGCGCGCCCTAATCCTCCGGCCGAGGAGACGGTCTTTGGAGGATCGGGGAAGCCCCTGGCCCTCCTCAAGGCCAAAGCTTGCTTCGTGTACTTCCTCGCACCTTCGTGGTTCGCCTCGGGAAGCACCCAAAACCTCTCGTTCGTCCTGAAGTTGTACCAGTACGCCCTCTCGTAAGTTTCGTCCAGGGCTCTGACGAAGTCGCCCACTATAATCCTCTGTCCCGGAGCGGGGCATTCCCACAGCTCCTCCTTCGTCTTGGTGTTGACCCAGTAATCCCTCCCTGTGCCAGGCTCGGTGAACTTCCTGAACTCTTCGAACTCGTTCTGAAATATGTCCATCGCCTTGTACTCGTCGATTTTCGCTTGCTTCTCCGCCTCTATCTTCTCAGCTTCGATCTCCTCCCACGTCTTCTCCTCTTCATCCTCATCCTCATCCTCCTCATCTTCGTCCAAGAAATCGTCCTCGTCAATTTCCGGAGGAGGAGGCATCTCCTCATCCATCTTCTTGGCAAAGAAGTCCACCAGCGACTCGCAGTTTTCACTCGCCAGCAGCTTTCTGACCTTTTTTCTCTTCTTTCTGAAGAAATACCTCCCCATGCACTTCCCCTGCAAGTCCAGCTGTAGCGTAAAGCAAGGCGCCAGAACCGTGGCCGCCTTCTTCTCCACCCTCATAAATTCAGTGTAACTAATATCTAAGCTCCCGTCTCCGTCCAAGAGCTGCATGAGCTTCTTGACCAGGTCTTCTTTGCCCGGCCCGCATATTTCTGTGATCATGAGCTCCAACTCTGCTATTGTAATGCTGCCATTCTTGTCGTCGTCATACAAATCAAACATGAACCTGCTCAGCTTTTCCTGAGGGAAGAAGCAGAAGTTCATCAGACCGATGAAAAACTCGCATACGTCCAGCTGCTGATTCGATTCTCCTTCAGAATTTATGTCCATCTGCCGGAAGGCCCGCTCTACGAATTTCGAGTGATTCATTTTCATATGAACGAACCTGAGTTTAGTTTTTGAAGTGTGCGTGAGTTGTTTTGGTATTAGGTGTGTGTGAGGATTCTATTCAACCCTAGCAAGCGAAGATTCGGCGTAACGGAATGTTGCGTCCCCATACCCACTCCTCTCGTCTCTTATCTTACCACTCGATCAATGAGATGTAACCCGAGGAGTCTTTGTCAATAGCCTGAAAGAGCCTCAGGTACTTGGTCTTCTCCCGTTTGCTGCGGCGTATGGGGCGTTAGAAAGGGTTATTGAGAGAACGAACCAATATCGCCCCACCCAAGGGTTCTTTGTCTCTCTTATCATTCCCCCAATGTGCTAATGAAAGAAGTATGGTCGTACCTCATCTTCAGGAAGTTCATAAGCTCCAAGAGATCGGGACCTCCGGCAACGAGCTTCATCCTCTCGTCGAAACTCATTCCAATCCCCATGGCTAACTCTCCGGGCTAGGCCGGAAGGCGATCAAAGGGCGCAAAGGCGGAGGCACACCGGCTCGGGGAGTGCCTAAAATAAACCAACAGCTCTGAGTTGGGAAATGATTGAGTTCCCGGGCCCGCTGTCTTCTTTGAGTGCCAGCTTCTTATAGAAAGGAACCCCTGCCGCGTGAGGGCGAGGACCAAACGAGAGAAGTCCACGAGATTGAAAAAGGCTCTAGCTGATTTGGCCGGTGTGGAGGAGGAGGTTGGATCTGAGCCTGAAGTAATAAGTTGTCTTTTCCTTTCCTCCCCCGAACTTTAAAATGAGCGAAGAGAAGAACGAAGAAATACCCTATGGTGAGTTCCCCACTGGGCCCCTTCAAACATCGAATCGATGCCACTGGAAAGGCCAGGAGGAGGATTTTGATGCGTGCCCGGTCTAAATATCTATCCTACCCCGCTCCCACTCCTTGTGGGGTTCTAGTGTGTGCTAATATCGGTCTAACCCATATCTCCCGCTCCTCTTTGCAACAGACTCGGACGCCCCCAGTACCGAAGATGACAGTGATGACTACATAGACGAGGAAGAGAGCAAAGTTCCTGCCCCCGTGATCAAGAAGGGAAGAAGGTGAGGGGCATTGCTGTGTGTTGGCGAAGTAGTGGGGGGGGAGGAGATTTGGGGAAGCGGACTAGGAGAAATTTAACGTGGGCCGTCGGCTTGGGGCGTCTTCTAACACAACAATATCCTCTCGAATTGCTTCTGCGCTCTCAGGGGAACTGTCATGGCGGCTGCGGTGACTGTCGCAGCTGACTGGGCGCCCCCCGTGTACGAAAAGGGGGATTCCGAGAAGGTGAGGATCCGGGAGGGATCGGGGCGGAAACCTAATCATCATCAATCATATCCCCAGCTCATATCTCCAGCTAACACCCTCCCCACTTCCCCCCCTCCCCCCCTCCTCAGGCCGCCCTCATCGACGCCGTTTCCAAGAACGTCCTCTTCAGCGAGTTGGCTCAAGCTGAACTAGACGTCATAATCGGCGCAATGAAAAAGCTCGAATACACCAAGGGCGACGACATAATCAAACAGGGCGAAGAGGGCGACCTCTTCTACGTCGTTGAGGACGGCGCTTGCGAGATCTTCGTCGAGGGCGTGGGTAAGGTAATGGACATCGGCGGTTTCGGCAGCGTCCGCAACTTCTTCGGCGAGCTCGCCCTCCTCTACGACGCCCCCCGCGCCGCCACCGTAACAGCCGCAGGCTCCGTAACCGCCTGGGGCCTCGACAGAGTAACCTTCAAAAAGATCCTCCAGGACCAGACCCAGAAGCAGCGCTCCCTCTACAAGACCTTCCTCGAGCAGGTCCCCGTCCTCCAGCCCCTCTCGGTGTACGAGAAGCTAACCATCGCCGACGCCATGGCTCCCAAGACATTCCCTGCAGGGGAGAACATCATCAACGAAGGAGACGAAGGTGAGCAGCGTACGAGGTTGTTCACGAACGTTACGATTCTTACGGCGTTTTACGTCCCCCCCTCCCCCCTACTCTTTTGAACGCTTTTGTTTGTTAACCCCCCACCTTCCAGGTTTCGAGTTCTACATCGTCGAATCGGGCGAAGTAATCTGCACGAAAAACCTCGACGGCAAAGAAACCGAAGTGTCCGACCCTCTCGGTCCCGGCGATTACTTCGGTGAATTATCTCTCATAAATAACGAGAATCGTGCCGCTTCAGTTAAGGCACTTAAGGATACGACGTGTTTGACTATTGATAGGAAGACTTTTAAGAGGTTGTTGGGACCGCTGGAGAGTATGCTTAGAGAGCATGAGGAACTTTACAGCAAGTATGTTGAGGATGCTAAGACGTCGTCTTAAGGAGAAAAGAATGGGAGGGGGAGGGGTTTGTTTAGTTGTGAAATTGAATTAAAACAAGGCAGGGGGAAGGGTTGGAAATAGGGAAAAGATTTGGAAAAAAAGCTATTCTTTCTTATCTCCCCCCCTCTCTCCCCCCTCCCCCCTCTTCTCCCCCTCCCCTCTCCTGCTCGTATCGCTTACATTCTCTCTAAACGTTATTTATAATTTCTTCCCCAACTTAGCGATCCTCTCCTGAACCGCTTGCGCGTTCTTCTCCATCTCCTCAATCCCCTCCTTAACCCCTCTCTCCGCTTGACCTATACTCGCTTCCAAGGTCGAGAGGAGGGAGGTAGCTTCTTCTACACCAAGTTCTACAGCTGATAGACGAGAAGAGAATGACGCAGCTGAACCGTGTAGGACTTTAAGGTCCGTAAGCCTCTGTACGATCTTGGGTAGTTGGGAGCGGGTTTCCATGACGGAAGACATTTGGGAGTGGAGGGAGGTTATTTTTTGGTCCTGGGCGCCGGAGGTTGTGGTGAGCTTTTGGAGGGTCTCGAGCTCGGACCGGAGGACTTTCAATAATGACACGGACTGTTTAATGGAGACTGGATCAAGCCTGGAGGTTGTGTGTTTGTAGGGGTGGTGGGTGGTGGGTGTTGGCGTGTGATTTAAAAATTAACACCCATCACATATTCTTCTCACCTCTCCAAAGTCTTCTTAAC
>BRXX01000405.1:11075-33863 GCA_030267905.1 Triparma verrucosa
AACATCACACTCAACCTCCAACCTCCCCACCCTCTCCTCCAACCCTCCTCCCACCGCTCCTTGGTTCTTTCCCTTTCCTTCAGTTTTGTAAAATTCGTACACGATATCACGCTCTTGACCTCCCTTCCTATCCTTGTTAGTGTTGATGGCGTTTGAGTTCGAGAGCTTCTCCCTCTGCTTAGCTGGAGAGGAAAAACGTTGGGTTGCGCGGCGGTTAGAATTAGGGTGGAAGGGGAGAAGGTGTTGAACGATATGAAAAACAATGATAATTTTAACAATCAACCTTAATTCTACTCCCACACTAAAAAAAGGTTCGTAAACGAACAACACCGTCCTTATAACAAATAAGATCTTACGCAGCTCATCACATATTTCGTCCTCTCTCACCTATATCATTCCTCAACATCCTCAAAGTAGAATCATCATTCAAACCTTTAACCTTACTCTGACTCTGATCCAATTGATTCTTAATCGCCGTAGCTAACTTAGTGAGTTCAGAAGTCGATACGCCAGTTAGAAGAGGGGATTTTGAAGTAAGCTGTTTTATTTCGGTGTCGATGGTATCGGCGGAATTCTGGAGTTGTTCGAGACGACCTAAGAGTGTAGAGTAGGTTGTTGAAGGGGTGGATTTTTTGGGGGAGTGGGGTGATTTTAGGGCGGCGGCGGAGGTGAAGGCGGTGGAGACGCGCTTCCATTTTTGTTTTGAGGGGGATGTTTTTATTACTTTTCCTGAGAAGACCTGAGGGCGGAAAGGATTAGGGTTGTACAGTAATTATTGTTTTGGGTTGTGCTTTCAACTCACCTCAAAGGCAGCCTTAGGAGTCGTCGAATTGTAAATTAAATCAGGATCCTTACTCAAAGTACTACTTACGCCTCCGCTATTATCACCAGGCGGAGGAGGAGGAGGGAGATTATTAGTAGCATTAAATGGAAGAGGCTCGGATTCTAGAACTTCCGACTCTGACATTATTGTTAAATTTTATATTATTATAAGCCGCCCTTATTTATTACAATATTACCGTAGGTGTCCGAGCGCTGCAACGAGAGGAGTGACAAGTGAGGAGAAAGCAATGGAAGGGCGTTTATAGAGTTAGAAATGGGGTAGAAGTTGGCAGCAGCGATGGAAGTACCGGAGCGAGCCGAAGCGAATCGCGGACCTCGACGACGACCTCGACGACCTCGACGACGGCGTGCTCGTGGAACTACACAAAATTCTAGATTAATGCAAAACAGCGGATCTCAGAGACGAGCTCAGTGCACTAACGATGGTCACGAGCATATCCTTCAAAGCAACGGGACACAAACGCGTTCCATATTCTACGCATCGCCGCCAACATGACGTCAACGTGACCTTCACAATGTATTCAGACCCAGCAGTCCTCGCAAGATCCTCGAAAGCCGTAGAAGGCAAAAACGAGCGCATCTGCGTTCGCGACTCCGCGTTCATCTAAAGAGCAGCCTCTGCGGACAAGAGCTCGAGTCTCGATGTATCAAAGGCTGTATCAAAGCATGCTCCGCTTCGAACCTTCGCTGTCTCATCGCACACTCTTACCTCGCGGAGGTCGTTTGACCGTAGACGCTTATGGCGACTGCTTGTTTGAGGGAGCCGCAGCAGGAAAACGTATCGGGAGCCGCCGGATTTATGAAGTTATCGTTCGTAACACTATTTTAACGTACGAAATGCTTTCTTAATTAATATTGAAATATGGTAATTGATTATGGTGACGACCGAGCTTTGAGTAGAAGTCACGATATTGATCGTGGAACAACAAATCCAAAAAGATTAGAGGGAAGTGTCCTGCAAAAGATAATAGCTGACTTTTTCATTCATTATTACGTGATATGTCAAAAAGAACGTCTGAAGATTTCTCGAATGCAATTGGGATACTAGATCCGAACACTTCCCTTGGTGGAGGTGACGAGGAGGAAGTACATGAAGGTTCAGATACTGCCGCCGCCGCCGTCGAAACCCCAGCCGTTGGAGGCGATGATTTCATGTATACAGACGACTTCAGGCGACTGTTCGTTGATTTCGTTATGGTTGATACTTTAGTTACGTTGCGCCGGCTTGATAAGAAATGGCACAAAGTAGTTGAGAAGAAGCTGACTGAGTTGGAAGAAGATGAGCCTTTCGGCGAGATTATTGTTCGTGGAGGGAATGATATAAGTTTGAGTGAAGCTATTTCTGATGCGAGGAAGGAAAGGATTAAGCAAGTGACGAAGGTCGTCTTCCTTCTGAATATTACGAAGGTCGGAGATTATGCCTGCTGCTTCGCTTCCATTCTCGTTGCTGTAGACATCCCCGAAGGCATTACAAGCATCGGTGATGCTTCCTTCTCAAACTGTAGTTTGAAAGACATATCATTCCCAAAGTCGTTAACATTAATTGGTGAATACTCCTTCAGTGGATGCTACGGTCTAGAAGTGGTTGATCTCCTTCACACGAACGCTCAGGAATTAGGTGCATATGCCTTCCAAAATTGCAAAAGTTTAAGAGAGATAAAGGTCCCAGACTCGCTTCAAAAGCTTAGTGAAGGATTTTTTGGTGGAGTCTTTAATCGGTGCTCCAAGCTTGTCCCCTCCGACATTGACGTTGGCAACAACAGGGCGGTAATGGCCTACCTCCGCTCAATGCAATAGAAGACACACCACGAACATCCATCAGAGTAAGAGAGAGAGAGAGAAAGAGAAAAGGAATCGGATAAAGTAAAGTCAAAGCGCTGAGGATTTTCAAATAGAATATAGTTTTTAGTAGTGGTATAGTGGATTGGTTGTTTTACTAGTAAAATATCGACGCAGTTTCTTTTGTCAAAACGTCATAAGGGGGAATTATTGTATAGAGCGGAGCTAGGCGACTACCTCGGATACATCTTGGTGATGACCAACGTCAATGCCAGAGGGTACTAGCTTGGAGCAGTTTAAGAAGATATTGCTACCAAACGTTTGAAGCGAGTCCGGGACCTTCATCTCTCTTAAACTTGTGCAACTTTGGAAGGCATAGTCACCTAATTCTTGGACTTTCGTGTGAAGGAGATCGACCTGCTCTAGACTGGAGCAACCATAGAAGCATCCACTACCAATTGATGTTAACGACTTTGGGAACTTTATCTCTTTCAAACTACTGCAGCCTGCGAAGGAAGCTCTACCGATGATTGTAATGCCTTCGGGGATATCTACAACGATGAGAATGGAGGCTAATCTGCACACATAATCTCCGACCTTCGTAATATTCAGAAGGAAGGCGACCTTCGTAACTAGCTTCATCATTTCCAACCTCGCTTTAGAATTAGTTTCATTCCAACTTATATCATTCCCTCCATGAACAATAATCTCGCCAAAAGGCTCATCCAGCTTCACCTCCAACTCAGTCAACTTCTTCTCTACTACCTTGTGCCATTTCTTATCCAGCCAACGCATCGCGACTAAAGTATCAAACATAATGAAACCAACAAGCAGCCGCCTGAAATCGTCTGTGTGCATGAAATCATCACCTTCAGCCGCTGGAGTTTCGGTCGGCAGCAGAATCCAACTCAGAGCCTTCAAATAATTCCTCCTCGTCATCTCCGCCCTCTAAATGATTCGGATCTGGTATCTTAATTGTATTCGAGAGATCTTCAGACGTTCTTTTTGACATATCGCGTAATAATAAATGATAATAATGAGATAAAAGCTTGGTTTTCCTTTTGCAGGCCACTTCCCAAAATTCTCCCCTCAGTAATCACGCTCTATCCCCATCGTTTTCCCTCTCCAAAGTCCTCGATAAAAAGTAGTTTATAGCGTATTTCGTTAAACGGCTTAGCATAACAAAGGTTTAGGCGATTTCAGTCCCCGATGTCGTCTTTCAGTAGATTTAATGTCAATATTAGAGGTAAGAACGTATCGCAAACCTCTTACTATTACCACCAGGCTGCCTTCTCGACTACCATAACAGCCTTGTCAGAAGCTGATACGGCTCGCGCCTTCCGCTGCTAAGGTTTTCCGCTGCTAAGGCCGCAAGGTTATCGCAAGGTTCGCTGAGGGGAGTGCCAGTCACAGAGACACGCGCTGCCCGCTGAGGGTCGCCTGCTGAGACCAAGAGGTCGCATGTGTTGTAACGACGAGGCGTCTATAGACTTTGTATTACAGTATACTGTATTATTTGAGGAGTGCAGTCAGCCCCTCGGCAGCCCCTCGAAGCAGAGGCCTTAGCCGACCTCAGCTGACCGTGTTGATGCTGAACAAAGCATAATACTGTTCTAACACGCCGCTTAAATCGTCGTCTTCCACTCTTCACATGTCATGTGTCACATGTCATGTGTTGTTCCGTACTCAGCCTCGACTCTCATTTTCACTCTCCTCTTTATTCTTCTCATAACCCTACCACCGCTCACAACACCTCTACGTCTACCAATCCCCCCCCTTACAACAATAAACAACGACTCAACTCGTCGAACATTGCTAAACGGCCTAACCCAACTATCAACAATATCCTTATTTGACGATAACATCCAGCCTGACGCACCTGCCTCCTCCTCCACCCCTTACATCTCCCCCATCCCCTCCTCCCCCTCCCTCCCCTCCCTCCCCACCTTCCGCACCCGCTCCGGCCTCGAGTACACAATCTTCTCCCCCCCTCCCTCCACCTCCCCCCCTCCTCCCCCCTACGGTTCTCTAGTAACAATCTCCTACACCCTCTCCTGCCTAACCTCCTCAACTTCTCCCCTGCAAAAAGTCTCCCCCCCAACCCTCTACCTCTTAAAATTAGGCAGCGGCAGAGTAATACCAGGTCTAGACGAAGGTATATCCTCAATGCGTCCCCGCGAACGTCGTCGTATAACAATCCCTCCGAAACTAGGTTACGCGGCGGGGGGCGGACCTATACCGGAGAATTTTTGGGAGAGGAATAGACTCAATAAATACACGGAGGAGATGGGGGTGACGAGGTATGGGAGGTATGTTTTTGACGTTGAGATGGTTAGTTGGAGGGAGGATGAAGGGGATTTGGGGTATTATGGTGATAGGTGAGAGAGGGTGGAGGGGGGTTGGACGGAAAACGCGTTTGAAACGAGATACCCACCCCGGTGAAAAATTATTGAAGGGCGTTTATTGTTTGTAGATGGAGGAGGACGGTAACGGGTAAGCTAACTTTGCTATTCTAACGTCGTTGAATGGTCAATGTTTCGCTTCCGCCTTTCGCGGGTCCTTTTTTCTTCTTCTTTTCTTTGCTCGCAGGACCGTGGAGGTTGAGGAGTTCGAGAGGTTGAAGGAAAACATGAGGATGCAAGGGGGGAAGGAAGTAACCGAGAAGTTCGAAGGGGTTCAGGGGGAGGGGACGGTTCTTCAGCCGGACAGGAGGAACGTCGAGAAGGTTCGATAGTTCATTTCTCAAAAAAAAAAGATTTTTTTTTTCTTTTTTTTCTCTCTCTGAAATAAACTGTTTAATTTTAGGTCCTTTCCCCTCCAAGCTCTTCTCCTTACACATCCACACCCGCACAACCCCTTCCCACAAAACTCTCAACCCGCCTTCCCCACCTAACTCAGAACAACGCTCTGATACGTCGGGACCAAATACTTAATATTAATAAACGCGTCCTCCCCCCCATGAATCTCAAAGTACTCCAGCGTCTCCATAATAAGCTCCCCGAGGTTCTCCTTCTTCTGCTGCCCGTAGTCGATCCCGTCCCCCAGGTTCTCGGTCTGGCGGATGAAGATATTAAGCACGGGTAGAATCTGACGGTAATAAGGTACGAGGGCCTGGCCGATTAAATTCTGACCTTCCGCGCCGGCGTCGGCGGTCACGAGGCACTGGAGGACCTTGAGGACCTTGACGATGACCTTTTTCTGGCGGGTGTTTAGGGCGGTTTTTATGGGGATTATTAATTGAGGGATTACGGGGAGGACTTTGGAGGAACCGGTTTCCATCATGTCATACACGCCTTGGGTGGCGAGGAAGCAGTAGGGCTGGAGTGTATGGAGGAGGGGGGGGGGGTGGTGGTGGGGAGGGTTAGATTTTATAAAATAATTCAAGACTGTAACTTTTTCACATTCTTCGACGCAGATATCACATCACAGTATCTATCACACATAAAAACTTACCTCCTCGAGCTCCCTGAGGCCGTCGAAGAATATGGGCAGGTAGTGGTGGAAGTCGAGCTTATCAATTCCCACCTTCCACGCGATTCTGTTGTGGACGCCTCCGTGGTCGACCTGAACGGGCAGGTCCCCACGCTCGTAGAACCTGCGGAACTCTGTGTTTGGGGGGTTGGGCCTCTCGGCGTAGGCCTGGTAGTCCTTCATCTTTGTCTTCTTGGCGACGGAGACGGAGTCCATCTCGGCGGTGTAGGTGCCGGTGTTGCCGGCACCCTTTCGCATGAAAGTTCCGGGGGTCTTCCTGCTCGTCCTTCTGGAGAGGGAGAAGGCTGAGACGTCCACGACCTTGGCAGGAAGGGAGCCGTGGCCTCCGGCTCGGCCCTGTGTGTGGGGGGGGTGGGGTGGGAGGGGGGGGCGAGGGGAGAGGGTTGGGGAGTTAGAACGAGGGAGCTGTTGTGTGTGGGCGCGACCTCCCCACTCAGCTGGGAAGGGGAGTGTTTTGGCCGGGGGACTGCAGAGCAGGTAATTCGGTTGGGACGAATGTTGTGATTGTTCATGACATTGGATATGACGGAGGGCTTTGGAGGGGCGAGGGGGGGGGATCACGACTGAACCCGAGGGAACCTAACACAGTTTTGTGAAGCATCGCGCCCAAGAAGGAGAAACCGGTGGAGTTGGAAACCGAAGAGGGCCTACTTACTTTTACCAAGTCTACTTCTGTGGCGTCGAAACACGATCCCGTCTCGGAGTTCACGAGCGCGGGCTCCCTCATCTTGATGTCTAACTTCTGAGGCATGATGCTATGGTTGTGTCGGACCCCGAATGTGGCTGGCTTGATGGGAATTGGAGATGGGGGTTGGAGGAGTTGAGGGCCTGTCTGAGAGCTCTGGCCCGGTCCGAAGCTCTGGAAGCAATGAAGGAAAAGGAATTTTTTAAATTGCGAAGCTCCAAAATAAACCGAGCCGCTACGCACAACCATGTATAATTATAGTCGCCTCGTAGTATTCTTTACCTCAATTTTGGCGTTTCCTTTGTTTTGTCAGGCATTCACAGCGAGCTGTGCCTCTACTTTCCTGGACCTCGTTGCTCTCGACACGAAACTCTCGAAGCTTCTACCGCGGACAGTGCCGATCCAGCCGCCTCCCACCACAGACCCTGACGACGTGAAGATAAATGGCGCGCGGACATCGCCTCCCATCTCCCCTGCGTCGACTGTACTATACGATTATTGGGATCCTCTACTCGGTTCGTTCAACGTGGACGGCGCGACGCCCCAGAACTCCGCGAGCAGGCTGAGCGTGACCTCCACTTGCTACGCCCTGAAGGCTCTGAAGGAGCTCGGGATCTCTGGCTCGTTCCTAAGGTACGTCCAGGAGAAGGTCATCTCCACTCAGTGGAGAGAGAACGACTTCTTCCAGGCGCCGCTGGTAATGAACTTGCTCCTGGACGGAGAAGAGCTCCGGGAGCTCACGCAGGAGCAGGCCGAGAAGGTCAGGGGGCTTGCGGCCCACTTGATGGAAGCGAGGCCGAGGAGGAGGTGAGAAGCTAAGAGGAGCGGAAATAAATGCGTCGCTTCGCTCCTCGCTCTTCATTCTAACTAACTCATTAACGCCTTACGCTCGTTCGTCGCAGGAGGGGCGACCAGCAATCCTACTCGTCTTACATCCAGTACCAGATCACGAAGGCGCTGGTGGGCATGCTGCTGAGCGTCGACGGCGACGATTCCTTCAGCAAGCTCCCGGAGGCTGCGCTCCCCTCCGAACTTCTAGGAGACCTCACCCTGAGCGTGTCCAGGGCGTTCGAGGTCTCGAGGGACGAGCTCTGCAGACAAATTGCGTACCACACGGCGGGCGACGACAGGACGTTCGACTGCACGAGGCTCGCCTACTCCATCCTCACCTATGTCGTGGCGGGAGAGGTGAGAAACTGTGAGGGCTTTGCGGCCAGCTGGGAATGTGATGTGGAAGTCCAACACCGACACCACACAACACCAACACCACACAACACCAACACCACGAACTCGTCGCTTCGCTCCTCGCTACAGGGCCTGGGCAACAAGGCCGGAATCTTCACCGGAAACAACGGACAAGATGAGGACGACGCCATAACAGGAAAGGGCGTCAAGGTGAATAATAAAATCGTCAAGCAAGCCGTGGACGTATTCATGAGCTGCCAGCTGAAGGACGGAACGTGGCCGCAGGGGCAGAGCATCTATTCCACCTTCAACAGGAAGAATACGGACGTAGGCAACGCTTTCGTCTTCAGCTGCGACACTCTGGGGGAGATGCTCAAGCATCTTCCGAACGGTGACTTTAGTGAGCACATCGAGGGCATCGAGCTCATGGCGGGCTGGTGCGAGAGGAACTACGTCAGCGACATCGTCACCGTAGAGTGCGACCTGGTGACCAAGGAGTGCTGGGGCAAGCCGAGGAGAGGCTGGGTGAGCAACCATTTCCCTCCTGGGACTGGCGCCACCGCATGGAGCACAGCCCAAGCTCTGATTTTTTTGACCCGCGCGAGGAAGGTTACGAGGGGGCTCATGAACGAAGTTGTCCTCGGGGAGTTCGAGGGTGTCAAGAGCAGCGGAGTAAATTCCCAGAGCTGGGACAATCTAGTGGACACGGACGTAGCTCCAGGAGTGACGCTTAAGGAGATCATCCAACAGCGCGTTCTAGACCCCAGGGCATCTACGCCTGGTCAGCTGGTGGGCCCAGCAGCCTTCAGCTCCGTCCTCTTCGGCCCTCCAGGGACCGCCAAGACGACCATATGCAAGAGCGTCGCCGACGCCCTCGGCTGGGACTTTGTGGTAATTGACACCACCACCTTTTTGAAGGACGGCCTCGGAGACGTGAGCGGGCGAATTAAGTATGTCTTCGACCGCCTCAAGGCCCTGGATCGTTGTGTCGTTCTGTTCGACGAGATAGAAGAGTTCTGCTTGAACCGCGAAACCCAAGGGCTGGGGATGGAGAGCCGGATGCTCACGACCGCCCTGCTCACGCAACTGAACGATTTGAGGAAGCAGGAAGGCACCGTGTTCTTCATGGCGACCAACAGGCTTCGTGCGCTAGATCAAGCCATCACCAGGCCTGGCCGCTTCGACATGCAGCTCTTCGTCGGGACGCCAAACCTGAAAGCGAGGGTTTCTCTTTTCAGCAAGAAGCTCGACTCTTCGGGCCTGAACCTGAGCGCTGAGCACGCCGCATCCGTCGTCGAAGTATTCGAAAGTGTGCTCACGGAGAAGTGGAGCGCCTACGGCCAATTTTTCAACTACATCGAGGCCGATATCTTCGCAGATTGTGTTGTCGGCATGATTGGGGCCGAGGGAAATTTGGATCGAATGGACGTAGGCGAGCTCGTTGAAAGTCAACTAGTCACCCTGCGCTCCGAGGACGCCAAAAGCGAGTACATCGAAGGCTTTGATCTATCTCGTTGGTAAATAGTTTTGTAGTAGTACAATTTTTGTTGTAAAAAATCTTCACACCCCTCTTAGATTTTCTTCAAAATACCCTCGACAAACTTATGATTCATCACTCGCATGTTACGACCCATCATGACTCCAAAGACTAAGAATATCCCACCGCAGACCCACCCAACTTCCCCGTCAATCCTCAACGGGCAGTACCCAGCGCAGAACAACGTGAAGAGTATGAAACTCGAATTAAACACGAATATAAGTCTCCCTCTGAAACTGACGAAGTCGTTGTCGTCGAAATACCACTTCTTGATGTTGTCGTCGAAGCCTGCAGAGGTTAGGGTGCTAATGGAGAGAGAGCGCGCCACGAGACCTTCCTGCTCTAGCATGCTACAGCTGACGGCCACAAAGAGAAAGCTGGAAATCGTCAAACAGGAGAGCAGCGAGAACATGATGTAAACAACCTTTTTCGCCTCTGACAAGGAGGAAAACTCAACAGTCATCGTTGTGAGTGCCTGGAACGCAAATCCGGACAGCAAGGCAGATATGAGCGCTATGGACCCTTGGGAGTGCGTCAACCCCTCCACAACCTTGCTGTAAGGCATCTTTGGCGTGCCAGGCCCATCATGCGCCCTTCCATCCGTCCACGTCTTTCTTTTCGTCGAGTTCGTCGTATTTTTTGTAGGAGGGGATGACTCGATGTCCAAATTTCGTTCAGAGGAGTAAAGCGGCATCGTAGCAACCCTGTAGTAACCCTAACCGTAGCAAGACTTGAGAAAATCTTACTGCTTCAGAAATTTTGTTTGGGGTTTATAATTTTGGTAGAGAATTAGTGTGGGTGTCAGGGAGTATAATAGAATAACAGATCACAGTGATGCAAAGTCGCCCGCGATCTACCAGAAATGTTTAATCACCAACACTCAAATTTCTGGATTAAGGTTTAAGGTTTCCTTTGAAAGCTTGGGACTGGCCACCAAACGCCGTTTTTAAAGGAAAACACACCGCGCTTCGCTTTAAGCTGCCAAGTCCCCGCCTATTTAACCCGACCTCAACATGTTCAGTACCTCACGTCGAGACAGTAAAATACATATTAACACTGAATTCTCTCAAAACTCCTCGCAACGTTCAATTCGCTTAGCTCAACTTGCTAAGGAAGCCCGTGAAGTGCTCAAGCCTTGGACTAAAGTTCCAACAGAAAAGCTCTCGATATTCGATGACAAAATATTCAACAATGACCTAAAGCAGCACGAGGGCGTTGGCGTTCTGTTGAGGATGGCTCGAGTCGACCCGAAATCAACAGGAAATATTTCTCCTGCAGAAGAGGCCGAATTCTTGCGCTCGATGATGACTCTGGTCGACGAGATCTTGGGTTTCTTCTCAACCGTAATGATCATCAACACTCTTACACTAGCCACTGGCATCCCACTTACCCTCCACGAGATTACCGTGCCTAGCTTTGAATCCGCGACGCTCGGAGGAACAGAAGACAGTGGAGGGTTCGCCTTCTATCTACGCTATTTCAGAGACCCGACGCTAATGCACGTCTTCCACTGGATAGAACTCCTCCTACTCTCCGTATCTATCTGGAAGTCTGCGTCCGGTATCTTGAGCTCATTGCTTCTCTCGGCGACATTCTCGATTTACTTACCCGATCAGGAATCAAAGTTGAGGTTCGTTATTAAACGGAGAGCAGAGTTGTTGAAAGCTTTCGAAAATTGTATGTGGTCCATCATTACCCTACTTGGCGCCCTGCCCTTCGCCGCTGCAAAGTTTTCCCCAGTTGGGTGCATGGTGTTGGGGATTCCGGTGATTGGTATTCACGTCGACTTCTTCCGCGTTTTGCTGCCTTCAGTAGGCACCCCGGTGATGGTATATCAGCACCTGCTAACGAAGGAGTTATTCGAAGAAGAGACAGACGACGCTCGAGGCACTCAACAAGAGGGATACAGCAATTTCACTCCGCAGAAGACTCCAACGGAGAAGAAGGGCTTCAGTTTCTTTGGCAGAGGTAGTAAAAAATAGTGCCCACGCGTTTAAAAAAACAAAGGTTCGAATTCCCCAAAGCAGGGTTGCAAAAATAGGTTTGTTCGCTCAAATGATCTTCATGCTTCTTAATCTTCGTCTGACCAATCCAGTCCTTCCTGCACAACGTCTTCGTCCATGCCGTCGAGGTCCTCCTCGTCCGCCCCGACTCCCTGGTTGAGTATGAGCCTCTGCTTCTTGACTTTCCCCTTCTCTCCGTCCTTCCTCCCTTTCTTCCTTTTCTTGTTGTCTTCAACTTCTTCGTCGTCGCTGTCGGGTTCCGTAGTGGGGGCCGCCTCCTTCCTCCTGGGTTGGGCGATCTCCTCGAGCCTCTTCTCCTGCCCTACAGCCTTCGCTAGCCTCTCCCCCATGTCGTCTGAGTCGAAGGGTTTAAGCCTCTCGAGGTTCTTGACGTCCTTCGGGGCCTCCCCGAGCTTGGCCCGAGCTGCGGCGGCGAAGGTCGCGTAAGACTCGCAGCTCTCAACGCAGCCTTTGGCGTAAGCCCTCCACTTGGGGTTGGAGGTTTCCTTGAGGAACTTGCGGAGCCTGGCGGTGACGCGGAGGGACAGCTCGGGGTAAGCTACGGAGTAGCGGTAGAGGTCCTGATCGCGGCCGAGGAGGGTGAAGATCTCGGCGACGAAGACGTCTTGGGCGGGCTGGTTGGGGAGGGGCTGATCTTTGGGGAGCTTCAGGATGAGGGGGAGGCGGGGGGGAGGGGCGGTGGAGCCCTTGAGCTTTTTCGTCAGCTCCTTCGTGCCGGTGAGCATGTCGAGGAGGAGGGTGGAGGTGGGGATGAACTGTTCGCTGCTGGCGGCGAGCTGTTGGAGGAGCCTGATGAGGTGGAGGCGAATGGGGAGGTTGCGGACCGTCGGCATGAGGCGGCCGACGCCGAGGATCAGCTCCACGAGCGGATAGATGAGTTCCCTCAGCTCGTTCGGCTGCGAGCGCGACGAGCGATAGAAAGATGCGTTAGAGACGTGCATGGCCGCTTCGCGCGTAATTTTAACTCCACTCTCTCACATTCAATAACTCACCTCGGACAAGTTCGCCGCAACGGCGCTCCACAGCTTCAACGAGTTGAAGTACTGCCAGCAGTAAATGATCTTGAACGCCTCCTTCGTCTTCTTCGTGACCGCCGCCCTCAGATGTAGCGCGAGGGCGCGGATGTAGATGAAGGCGTGCTGGTAGGCGCTGTCGGCGTCGAGGGAGTAGAGCTCGACGATGCAGTTTCCGAGGAAGGTTATGGTTGGGAGGGTAGACTCGTTTGTGAACTTGGCGAATTTTGCGTACGCGAGGTACGTGGACTTGAGGCAGTCTTCGATGAAGGGGAAGGGCTGGGTGAGGGCGAGCTGGCGGATGCGGAGGAAGGCCTCGAGGCGGACGACGTTGTCGTCCGAGCCGTCGTTGGCGGAGGACCAGAGGCCGACGAGGGATTTAAGGAGGGTGCGGCCTGTCTTCTCGTCGGGAGTTAATTGGACATAAAGCTTAAGGGACTGAAGGATGGTGAGCAGGAGCTGCGAGATTGGATTTTGGGGTTTGGGGCTGTTAGAGATTCATGGCTTCTTTCAATTATTTTTGTGTTTTTTTGGTGTTCGAACTCACCTCGTTCGACTTCTGCGACTTGAGCAACGTGGCAGTCGACCTGAAGAACGACTGCAAGATGGGCTGGATCTTCGGCCAACTCGGCGACTTCTCATAACTCTTGGGAGGGATCGGAGCGTCTACAGACTCTGGCCTCTCGAGCTTGAGGTGCTTTGCCACGACCTTGACGGTCTTGGAGAGGACGGTCTTCAACAACTCGGAGTACACCTTCTCGCTAGGAATGTAGTAAGGAGCCTGGGTCTCGTCGACGTCGCCCATGCGGGAGGCGGACATGTAGCAGGTCATCAGCCTCTTGAGGGACTTGATGGAGTTGTCCTTGTAGGCGGACTTGGAGAGGGAGGTGAGGAGCTCGAGGGTCAGCTCGGTCTGGCTGTCTGTGTCTTCAGCGGTGGGGGTTGCGGCCTTGGGTTTGGCGGGGGCGGCTGATTCGTCGTCTTCGTCGACTTCGTCGTCGTCTTCTTCGTCTTCACTTTCCTCGCCTTCCTCGTCCTCGGCGAAGGCCGACTCTAGCAAGCTCGGGTCGTTCTCCTCGAGGTGTTTCATAAAGTCCGGGTCCTTCTCCGCCATGCTCGCAAGCTGCAGCTTGAACTTCTCCTCGTCCAGCTCGTCCCCCGAGTCCGAGTCCGAGTCCGAGTTTGAGTTTGATTTCTCTTCCTCGCTGTCGTCGTCGTCCTCCTCCATCTTCTTCCTGAGCTGGTCCTCCTCGTCGTCGTCGTCTTCGTCGCTCAAGAAATCCTCGTTCAAAAACTGATCTATGTCCATCTCACCCAGCTCCTTACTAGTCGTCATACCCTCATCCTTCTCCTCCTGCTTAGGCTCCTCCTTAGGCTTCTCTGTTTTATCTTCTTCTTTGCGGCGTTTCAGTTTACCCTTTTTTGTTATGGTTCCCTTTTTAAGCATTGCTGAGGCGCCGCCTTTGGCCTGGAACTTTCGTGTAGCTTTCTTGATTTTTGCCATCGTGGGTTTTTTTTAACTGTTTTTCTATACCTGATGACACGTTCTGGGGGGAAGTTATGGTGAAGTATCATGCGATTGTGAAGCATCATGTTTGATTGAGTTAGAGACGATATGTAGGAAGCTACAATATGCAGGAAGCTACAATAGGGATGATTAGGGATAATTAACGCGTCAAACGATTAAATTAAGTTTTACGCAGAGATCTAGAGGAGGCGGTAGGAACTCAAACTGAGAGAGACGACATCCTCGCTCAGACGTAGCGGTCAGGAGAGGGGTATTTCTAATACAGTATCGTTGGTGGCTGGCTTCAGAAGAACAATATATTAATTGAGGACTTAGAGGGACCTAATTACAAGAAGACTAATGGATAGCTAGAACGTATGGTAATTGGTCACGCAATCGATGCAAAGCTGTTCCTACCGAGCGGACGCAGTTGAAATTTCACCCTTCGGTCGATTTCTCAGGAATTGACGCATTTGTTTTTATTTCTTAAGTGCGATTGCTAAGTCATAATCTGAATAGCTGCTCTTCTCTTATAGTATCAAGGACCGATACTGATATTCGAAACTTGTCATAAATCCTTTTTAATCACTTTTTTTTCACTCCTCGATCCGCATCGTCCGAGGATGGTTCGGAGTAAAGGCGGCAGAGGCTATCACTACGGCGGTGGCGGCGGAGGCGGAGGCGGAAACAACTACTACGGCGGTGGCGGCGGAGGTGGAGGAGGTGGAAATTACTACGGCGGCGGCGGCGGCTCCTCTGGAGGCTCCTCCGGCAGAGGAGGTGGCGGTGGAGGGAGGAACCACGGGCAGGCTAGGTGGGGTGGTAGGGGCGGTGGAAACTCCGGCTTCGCGAAGAACGCGAAGCAGGCTCGTCACCAGGCCAACCAAAACAGGCAGCAGCAGGCTAGGAACAACAAGAGGCTTAGACATGAAGAGAACTCTCGGAGACAGCAGCAACAAAAGCAACGGGCGCAGGTCAAGAAGCAGACGCTAACGCTGTTGGGACAGGGCCAGTGGAAGGACCCGATAAACACGAACATGAACGACTTCTGCTTCCCCGACTCCAACCTCGTCCACCAGTGCCTCTCCATGTTCAGGAATTGTCCCGGAGGCGCAGGCTCCCTCTTCTCCTTCAACGACTCCAAGCAGCAGAAGAAGGACGGGAACCTGCTCGCGATGCTGGCGAGCTCTCTGTGCAGCTCGGTCGGAGTCGTTGAAGCGTGCGAGGTGATGGAGGAGGCCGCGAAGTTCAACGGCGTCCTTTGCACGCCTCCTTGCTTGATTCCTGTCGTCCGGAATGTCACGGCTGAAACGACGACCACAACGACCGGTTCAACCATTGATGGCTACGAAACCCCCAACAGCGTAGACCCCTCTTCCGCCGACCCTTCCGACCTCGTGAAAATGTCGAAGGACGCCATCTGCGAACCCTCCAAACTCAGTCAGGGCATAATGACCGTCCAGCAGGCCTCCACTGTTCTGGCTTCCATCCCCCTGGTCCCCCCCACGCCCCACCACGTCGGCCTCCGTCTCGTCGACGCCCTCGTCTCCGTGACATCCTTCGACTCCCCTTCCCTCGCTAACTTCTGGAGGCGCCGTAGCCGCTGGGCCGTCCTCGAGTTCTGCGAGGAAACAGTAAGCAACGAGAGCCGTATCAAAAGAGTCCCAGTAGCTACGCTTATAAGAATAGGATCGTGTATAAATAACGCGACGGTTATGAAGGCGGATATACCGGGAACTGTCATGCTGATTAACGGGGAGGTTGGGCAGGATTTGAGGAGGGAAATGTCACCGGGGGACAACGTCGTCGTCAAGACGCTACCCGTGGACGAGGAGACTGGAGGTGAGAAGCGAGAGCTAACGAAAACACCCTAACAAAGCTGCTGCATTATCTAACCCAACCCTTCCTTCCCTTAGGAACCGGCGAGGGGAAGAAGTTCGAGTGCGTCGTCGTCATAGCCTCGCCCTTGATCGTCAGGCCCATCATGAAGAGCAGCTCCGGCACAGTCGACCTCCTCGAGGAGGTCCAGAGAACCTCCTTCAAAGTCCGCGTCGACAGGGCGGGCTCCCGCATCGTCTACAACCGTCAGATCATAGCCTACACGGCCATAACGAGCTTCGCGGCGTCCCTCGACGGCGACGACTCCCGTTCGAACTCACCAGTTCCGACACCCTCTCACGGAGTGTACGGTTCCGCGGACACGAACACAGTGAGCAAAAGCGGGCAGCAGAAAAAGGCCCTCAAGAAGGCTCGTGCCTGCAACGGCGATCTCGCCCTTGCGCTGACCTCTACGGACCCTGCGCTGGTCGTCAAGAGCTGCGAGAAGTCTTACAGCATGCACGGTATGATGAACGGTTCGTTTAATTCTCACAGGACTAGCCTCAACGAGTCGCAGCAGAGGGCTGTCCAAGCTGCGATGAGCAGGCGTCTGACCCTCGTGCAGGGACCTCCGGGAACGGGAAAAACGTCCATGTCGACGGACATTATTTCCAAGTGGGTCGCGGGGCAGCGAGGCGCTGGGCAAGGTCGTTTCGGCGCCGTTGGAACCGACAAGGTCTTCTGCGGTAGCGACAGCAACATCGCGGTCGACAACCTCCTCGAGGGTTTGCTTAAGAAGGGCATCAACGCGGTGAGGATAGGGAAGCCGGAGGGGGCGAGCCCGCACCTTCTAAAGTACTGCGTTGAGGCTATGGGGAAGGACGCGTTCACGAGGGCGAAGGAGCAGGGGAAGATGCCCAACGATTGCAAGACCGCGAAGCACATGACCCAGAAGAGGTGAGGAAAGAGAGAGAGAGAGAGAGTGAATCAAAACAACTCTTATTCTAACTCGTCAACGCCAATCTTCGCAGGATGCTCGAGAACGCTCAGGTCATCTGCGCCACTTGCGTCGGGGCGGCGGCGGGGTATCTGAAGGACTTCAGCTTCTGCCATATTCTCATCGACGAGGCCTCTCAGGCGCACGAGCTGTCTTGTTTGGTCCCCATCATCCACGGAGCCGAGCAGCTCGTTCTGGTCGGCGATCACTGCCAGCTCCCGCCTACCATATCGTGCGACGCGGCCAAGGAGGACGGGCTGGACGTATCTTTGTTCGACAGGTGAGTCGTGAGTCATAGTGAGGGTCAAGCTGGAACTACGGCAAGCTAACCCAATTTCCACGCTCGCTCCCTGCAGACTCGTCCAGAGCGGCGTCCCCACCTTCATGCTCGACACGCAGTACAGGATGCACCCCAAGATCGCCGAGTTCGCCTCTGACGCCTTCTACGGAGGCAAGGTCAAGAACGGCGTCACCGCTCAGATGAGGGTGCCGCCGCAGGGCATCGCTTGGCCCGTTCCCGACACCGGCGTCTTGCTCATAAACGTCGCGAACTCCAAGGAGGAAAGCGACGGCGTTTCGAAGAGCAACCAGGCCGAGGCGAACATCGTCTCCAGCCTGGTGAAGGACGTCCTGGACGCGGGGGAGCTAACCCTCAACGACATCGGAATCATTTCACCGTATTCGGCGCAGGTCAGGCTGCTCAGGAGGACGTTGGGTTGGGCGAGGGACATAGCTAGGAACCACAACGAGATGCAAAAGCAGGTGCCGCAGCAGTTCGGATACAACGGGGGTGGAGGTGGCGGTTACAACGGTGGCTACAACGGCGGCGGCGGAGGAGGAGGAGGCTACGGAGGAGGTTACGGAGGAGGCTACAACCAACCGCAAAATGCCGAGCCTCCCATGGCCTTCGAGATAAGTTCCGTGGACGGATTCCAGGGAAGGGAGAAGGCCCTCATAATCTTCAGCGCCGTGAGAGCGAACCACAATAAGTCCGTCGGCTTCCTGAAGGACTGGAGGAGGTGCAACGTCGCCATTACCCGCGCGCAGCGGGGGCTCGTGGTCCTGGGCAACGCCGAAACGCTGCAGCACGACCCTCGCAGTTTCAAGCCGTATTTGGATTACTGTTTGGAGAACGGTTTCATCGACGGGGTTCCGGCTTCTCCGGGATCTTACGACAAGTCATCGGTACAGAAACTGGCCGACCACTACGTGACGGAGAGGACCATCAAGGACGAGTCTGGTGTCACGATTGGGAACGATGTGGTTGGAGTCGGGACAGCCCAGGTAATGGCTGCGCAGGAAAAAGTCCTGGTTGCCAAGCAACAATCGGGGGTGGGAGGTTCTGAAATTTTACCGCTGCCGCCTGTAAGCGTTAAAAAGGAAATGTCGAGCATGATAGGGGTGCCGCCTAACCCTTCTCACATTCCGCTCGGAATGAAAAAACTGAACGATGTGCCCCGATTCCGCGGATAAAAATTAGAGTTGTTCTTCATGTTTTACAGTATTAAAATCCTCCGGCTGAGCCGTCACTGCGTCCGTCACTTCCCCCTTCTAAAACCCCATTCTCTTTCTTCAAAATGACCTGAGCTCGGCCGAACAAACTGTTGAGGAGCGAAGCGACGACGAATTAGAATATATTATACAACTTATGATAGTGAGAGGTCACTTTCTCACCTCCTGCTCCCTTCCCCGATCTTGTGCCCCATAGCTTTCAGCTCCTCCTCTTCCCCATATCCAGGCTCCAAACACACCATTCCACCGAACGTCCCGTCTCTGATGCAGAACCTCGGCACGTCGACGGCCTCCTGAGCGTTCATGTTGTGTTTAAAGAGGTTGACCATCAACTGAAGGTGACCCTGCGGCTGCATGAAGCCTCCCATGTTGCTGTGAAAAGCGAGCGAAGTGAAGCGGCGCGTTTTAGAATTGTTGAAAAACGTTTTGTGTTGGCGAGGACCTTGAAACCTTACCTTATGCTCGCTTTGAAGGCTCCATTTTCGGTGACCATGGCAGGGATAATAGTGTGGTAAGGCCTTTTCCCACCCTTGTACTCGTTGACACCTCCTGGCTCGAAGTTGAATCCCGCTCCGCGGTTCTGGAGTGTGAAACCTAGCCCGGGAGGTACGATACCAGTTCCGAAACCCATGTAATTGGAATTCACGAAGGATGTTGAGTTGCCGTAGCTGTCGTACGTCTGGAAGCTTACGGTGCATGAAGTTTTGTCGGGGGCGCCGGATGACATTGACTTGTCGAATTTGAAATCGGCTTTGATTTTAGGGAGTCCTAAGCGAGACGAGGAGCAGAGGAGCAAAACGACGAGTTAATTTGTCGTCGATTTGTCGTTATGCATCATCAGAGCTTCTCACCTTCCTCGGCTTCTATGACAGCTCCGTCTTCAATTCTCTTCCTTGCAACGTCGAAACCAACTCTCATACTCTCGATCATTCCGTGTTTCTACAACGGTCGGGTGTTAGATTTGTTCTTTTTTTAATAAACGGGCTCGATAAGCCGTGCTATTACTCGCAGTTCCTCACCTCCTCCAAACTAGTCAAACCATCCTTCAAACTTTCAACATACTCAAAATTCTTAACAGCAATCAAACCAGCAACGCCCTGCCCAGGTGGAGGTATCTCCCATAGCGTCTTCCCCATGTAATCGACGCCTATGGGATCGACCCATTCGCTCGCGTGAGATAATAAATCGTTTAGAGTCATTTGACCGCCGAGGGTTTGAACTGTTGAGACTATTTTTTCGGCGATTCGACCGGTGTAGAAGCTGGAGTAGGACTAAAGAAGGCGTTGGGGAGAGGAGGAACACGAAAGCGAAAGCGAAAGCGAAAGAGTTAGTAAGGAATAAAGGATGCATTTTTTTTTATAGATGAAATCTTACCTTTCCGATCTCTTCGAGGCAGTTACCTAGGTCTTCATTCTTGTACAGCTCTCCCATTTTCGGGGCATTGACACCGTCGACCGTCAGAGGGCATTCTCCCTCCTTATAGAGTTCTGGGAACTGTTGCACTTGACCCTTCAAACCGTCTTTCCATGCGTTAGCAGTTATGGGACCTGAGATAGGTACACCTTTCATCGAAACGAGCGTGTCGGCGCGTGCTGCCGAATTAGTAACGGAATCAATGATTATGCC
Source organism: Triparma verrucosa (assembly GCA_030267905.1). NCBI lineage: Eukaryota > Bolidophyceae > Parmales > Triparmaceae > Triparma > Triparma verrucosa. The sequence goes on from BRXX01000405.1 coordinate 31,094, forward strand.
CGTCTCGGAGAAAAAAAAAACGCTATTTAAATCACACACTCACCATCACGACACATGTCAATCGCAGGTTTCAAAAGTTCAAGCATACTATACTCCGTCCCCGGTAAACAATCAGGAGAAGTACTCGTACAGTAACGCGTGTAAAGATCCCACCATCCTCTAACTGCTCCAGGGACCGTGACCATGTTCGCGTTGAATTTACCGGAACGGGTGGGAGAGGTTATGGAGAAGGTCGAGGGGAGGGTGGAGAGGGAGGCGGAGGTGGGGAGGCGACCGCAACCGGTTAGGCCTTGGACTGACTTTTTTGAGTCGTTCCAGATTAGGCAGAACTGGGAGAGGAGAGGTGAAGAGCGAAGGGGTTAGTTAGAACTTTAGTTAGAACTGAGATTGAAGTGCCGATACATTCTATATATATATATATATATATATATATATATATATCTTGGCTTACCATGTCGCCGCCGATTCCAGTGCTGCAGGGTTCGATGACAGCGAGGACGGCAGCTGCAGCGATGCTGTGAAGGAGAGTTAGATTAGGTTTGGGTACCCTAACAGGCTGTGGGGTTTGCTGTGGTTTAATCTTACCTAGCGTGAACGCAGTTTCCGCCCTGCATGTGTTGACATTGTGTGTTGTGAGAAAATTTTCACAACGTTGAAGACTGTGGCGGGGGAACCCCTCGCTGGCGTGACGACTGCGCAGCGGTCGACGTAACCCAGCGCGCTTTCAGATCTTGAGATGATAAGAAGTCAATGGTCGCCAAACAAACCGTCAAGAAGAGAAGCACTGTGGCGATCGTGACATCTGGCATTCAGCGGTATATTTGCCCTCCGATGACATGGACAAAATAACAACGATTGATGGCATGCTCAGCATGGTGGACTTGGCCAGAGGAGAAGGAGTAACACGCAAGGGATGAACAGCGTCTTAATTGAGGCAGCGGATAATTTGACAATGACGAGCAACACGTATGGCAATTATTTTGTAGCCTACGAACGCTTGGACGAGTCGACGAATAATTTAGCACTTACCTTTTGTAAAATCTTCGTTGCTACTGATGTAGCGAGGGTCTGTGAAGTGCAGGCCATGTAAGAGCGGGCGTAGTAAGGGGATCGACGGGAGATGTATGGGATAGGAGGGGCGGGGGAGGAGGAACCCGCGGTTTGGAAGTACTCAGACATGCTCGTGCGGGGAGAGAAGGTGTTTAAAGAAGGCTGAAAGTTGTTGTGAAGACAGTGATACTGATTTATGGGTTTCAGTAGTGCGTGTAGGTAGCTAGTAAGAGTGACGCGAGCTTTTTTTGGGGTCAAGTGAAGCGTAGAAAAAGTGAATAAAAAAAGATATTTTCCTTTTTGCCAGGATTTGAGGGTCAACAAAAAGATGAAGGTTTGTTAACGTGAAATCTTTTAATACCGCTTCTTGCGTGCCCTTCTTACCCAGGGAAAAGTCGGATTCACATTCCGAATCGTCTCCCACGCCGTGATAATGATCCAATCTGATGTCACAAGAACTGGTTCTGCTCCGTCACTCATAAGTTGTCATCTTATAACCTTCTAACTCATCTTTTAAAAGATCGTATTATTACTAGCTACTATATTAACCGCCGTATCAGGATGCAAATGGGCCCACCTCGCTCGTTCGCTAACCGGGTCTGATTCCGAAGAGGGTAAAGGGGAGGGTAAAGTTCTACAGACGAAACCTAAGCCAACCCCAAATCCTAACATGGCCTCTGACCTACCTTACTACCACTACGACGGGGTAGGATCGTTCGAGATGCGTTGGGGTTTCCTCGGAGACGGAGCTGACGAGGAGATCGAGCTCGAGTTCACGTTGTCTAGCGATATTTTTGTTGGGATTGGCTTCGATTGTACTTCTTCGGCTATGTGTGATATGGTGGTCGGGAATGGAGGGGGGAGAAATGAGGCGTTTTTGGAGGATTACTTTGAGGTGGAGGGGGACAGGGAGCCGCATACGGACGAGGAGCTTGGGGGCTCGAACGACCTCACGATCGTGAAGCTAGATTACAACAGCAATTATCAGTCAGGTAAGAGTGGGCGAGCTGAAATGGCGTATGTACTGGATAACAACGTACATGCTCGATACTTTTAAGTGTAACGTTGCTGCTGCCAAATTCGTTCGCCATTTCTAACGTCACCAACGCCCCTACCACTGCGACCCGCTTCGCTCGTCGCAGTTTTGAGGTTCAGGAGGAAGCTCAACACGGGCGACAAGTGGGACGCCGTCATCAAGAAGGATTACATGGACCTCGTGTACGCCTGGTGCGAGGAGCCCTTCTGCGTCGGCACGCACAGCGCCCACGCCCCTGGGAGCTGGAACATTATTTCGGTGGACATGTCCGGAGGAGAGAGCGAGAAGATGAGGGAGCAGGCCGTCAAGATGGTGGAGGAGGCGGACTGCACGGCGGGGAGCGAGGACCTCTGCTCGTGCAGTCAGCTACTTAAGCGGGGGGCGATCAGTAGTTTTGACGAGTGCACCCAGGAGGCCGCGGTGGATTACTGTTTGAAGAACGGAGGTTGCAGTTATACTGATACGTTTTAGAAGCAGTTGTTGGATTATTTTGTAAAATTTCGATTTTTGTGTGTGTGTTTCTTCGTCTTTCCATAGTCCCTTTCTTAGTTTCCCCTTTCCCTGACCCCCCCCCCCCTTACTTTTTCTCTATTAGTTTTATCTATTTTCATAGAGAGCAGTGACTTCGGACTGCTGCAGCTCCACGCCGTGCCACATCTTCATGTACGCTATGGTGCCGTCGAA